>JTDE01002861.1:18469-50136 GCA_014338405.1 Paragonimus skrjabini miyazakii | reverse complement strand
TCTCGGGCTGGTAACTCATCTGTGGCTTTTGACGAATACCTACTACCTCGGACGTCATGACTGTTTTCAGTACGTGAAGGCTTCTAAACTTTTGCAGGTAACTGGTCGTCCAACTGAATGTCTCCTATCATATTTCTGCGCAAGTTATTTGACGTTATTGTTGCCAGCCGCGCAGAGATACTACTGAGCCTGTCGTTCAGTTGTCAGTGGGTCTACTCGGTTTCGCTTAACCAGTGTAGTCCTAGTGGTCTCGTTTGCGTTCACCGTGTTTACACAAGAAGCTGCAGTTTTGCCATCACACAGCGTTGCTACGCGTAGATGTCGAATCCGAGTCATTTCTTGCTATACTCGCAAGGTACTACTAAGGTGTAAGCCGACTTGGTAATAGCTGAGCCGTGCGGTATGAGATTGTTCTAACACTCGCGCTGAAACCACGTAAGATAATCTGTGGGTGTTTGTGTAGTTGACTGTATCGGCGCACTGTGTGTGAAATAATGTATCTCTTGACAGGGAATACTCTGGAAACATCAATTTTATGCTACCTGGGGACCAAGTTCCATATGGGTTTTCCAAACAGCTTAGGAAGACGCGTAGATATGGTTCGGTTCATATGGTTCCTGGGGATTGTTTATCTCTTTAGCCCCTGGCGGATGTACCTTTTTATTATCTGACCTTACCTAACCCGTTGCGATGTTCAGCAATGTTGATTGTAATCTGTCTTACGTTGTCCAACAAATGTAACCTGCAAATTATCCTTTAACTGTGGTTTCTACAGCCGTTTCATGCCCACTGTATCGTGTCTCTGGAAGACTGTTATGGCATAGTGAATTTTTTAATCATTGCCTGCCTTCTTGCGTTCATTAGGCGGGAACACATGTTTTCTTCGATTCGGTTTGGTCTGTCCATCTTTCAGAAAGTCGTCAGAGTTCTATGTTCAACATAACTTCGCCGTCCACATTTGCTTAGTATCTCTTTGGTTTTGAGCGCTTTCGATTATGTGATTCAAAACATTTCATGTTTCCCTTGTTTTGTCTGCAATGATTAAATTATACATTTGTATTCACCCTGTCACCGAGACCTTTGGCTTGTCGGTGATCACTACTCAAAAAAGATTTACTGGAATATTGTCTAAATCGGTGTGTCGTCCTACACATCATACAGATTAACTGAAATCTACGTTGTTCAAATTTCGCCTTCTGCATAAGGAGTTTTTAAACATTAACCGGTTTACACGCCTGAAAACTACTGATTTCTAAGTGTTTCCCGGGTGGATTTTCGTCGCGTTAAGATTTCATGATGAACTTGGTTGTTTTTATCGGAGTCTTTAATCAAGCAGTACTCTTCATGCGGCACATTACTTCCTGTCGATTACGTTTGTTCGTCTTCTTCCCACAGACTATTTTTGTACAAATCTTTCTGAATTACTTTTCAATCAAACTCGAGTGTGTTGTGTGCTCATTCAAGACGCTGCACTACTCTCAGCCCACTTCAATTTGTGTGAACGTCTTCATCGGTATCTTCAAAGTTTTCCCACAGATCTTCATCGAGCTCGCGTGAGTCCATTCTTACTTCCTGTTGTCAGATAGATTTGTTTTCAACAAATTTGTATAAGTGGTGGACATTTACACACGTGCGTAGAATATGGTTGTAACGATATACCGCCCTCTTTCGTATGCGATCCTTCATCCCACACGACAAAAATTCCCTTACTAATGACAATTTTAGTCGTCAACTGGATGAATCCTATGAAGCATTTCACTTCACGTGATCCGATTTAGCATTGTTGATATCGTTATTTACCTGAGTAACACCGCTTCCTATGACGAGACACGTGTAGAAATGCCAATGTATGTTGCTCTCACTTACATTAGTTTGTGCGTAACGTCTTTGTAACATCTATTCAATTACTTATTTTGAAGGGGCTTTCAAAAATGCTGTTGCTGGCTTGCAGTATTCGCTAAACAACTTTTTCCGGTGGCAGATTTGAACGAAGTCCAGAAAACTTTCTTGTATAATGTATTTCTTAAACGCATTTCGCTACATGTCTTCGGGTGGATACGGCTGTCGACAGGTTTCCATAGTTAATTTCAGTAAACATTGTGAAACAAATTCGCAAAATCTATGAGTGCGTTGTCGACGAGATTAGCCTGCCGCAGTGGCCGGAACCGAAGGAAGCCTGTGCTCAAAAGTCAACATAGATAGGTGGCTTGCGGTGAACGACTTCCGGTTACATCCACACACTGTATGCGATGTAAACCAACTATCAACACTCTGAACACTATTTATTTTGTCCTATATCGGCCGTTCCGTAGTGTAAACCGGGTCGTTTGTCTCCTACATACAGTGGGATGGATAACCGAAAGTATGTTTCTGCTGACCCCTTCCCCGTTATCTTATCCAATTTGCCCCTTAGATTTCTCCTTGTCCTCATTTATAGTCACTGTTTTTCGGACCTCACAGCGGATATAGCTGTCCATTCATAACACTGCTCTGATATATTCTGCCACCTTGACGTGGTGGTCAGCTTTGTGTACTGCACCCATCCGGAAGGCTATGTTGACTAGGACTTCGATCTAACCAGATGCAACCCTGTCACACAGGCCAAAGGAGAGCAGTCAAACAAAAAGCAGATGTATTTAAAGCATTGTACGTCTCACTACTGATCACGTAGGAGTGTTTAGGTAGTGAGGCACGATCCTATGAGCATGCAACTGAACTCTTTATAGTTAGGGCACTACCGTCTTCCGAATCAAAAAGGGTGTTAGAAAAAGTGCCATCAAATAACGAGCTCTCCGATCGCCCAACAGTTGACGGTGACTGCTGGCTTATTATCTAGTACAGTGGAAAAGCATATGGTATCATTCGAAAGCCTGATGTAGCTTCGAATATATCCAATGCGCACAGCAGTGATCAGTATCAGACATTAATGTCATTGGCTCCGAGCAGGGTCTCTCAAGTAAACCATGCATCCTGTTGTCTCACGCGTCAGACTTTTGAGTCACAGATTCGTGGTGGGGTCCCTTTAGTCAGTCCGCTTTCGCAGTGTGAACGACTGGTAAGTATCAGAAGTTATCCTTCTCCCGAAAGTGATATTGTTCAACCACTACGAACTTCTCCTATTCTACCTCTTAAGTTATCTGCCCTTTCTGTGCCTTCAGGTGATAATTGTTTTCAAAAGGCAAAACAATTTATAAACATTGGCACTTTCTATGTCCACATTCTCCGACACGTTGCTCTGGTAAATAGAGTTCGGTGCGGGTTGTGTGTTGGAGACGTAAATCTACGATCCTAGCACCGTAGATAGTTCTCAATCCAAGCACTTCTCTTTCAGGGTCCCTGGCGACGCCGAAGTGGGGGTGGGAATCCTACTGAATCGCAGAGCAAAAGAACATTTGTTCGATTGGATCCTACTAAACAGTCGCGCGTGCTTTGTATTACTCAGTACATCGGTTAAAGCCTGTTAACGTAATTCAGAAAGGTGTTGTATATTCATTATATCGGCGTACGCCCCAACGGAGAGCTGTTCGGATGCCACGAAGGATACGTTCTACGACGCCCTCGTTGACCTTCTGAAGCAGACTAAACACCCAGATATCATCATACTAGCGAGCTATTTGAATACTCAACTTGGTCGTCTTTCGTCAGAGAATCGGATGGGGCGTATATTTGGTATCCGAGCATAACGCGCTGACAGTGGTGAAACTGCTGTAACTGCGAGCATCTCAAGGTCTCTATATTTGGAGCACCTCATTTCAACATTGGAAGAGGTATTGTGATACACAAAGACCTCTCTTTTGCTTCTCAGTCATGAATGCAACTCGATCATAGAGCAGTCATTTACAGGTAGCACCTCTGTCAAATATTGTCGTATTTGGAGCAATTCCTTGAACTCGGATCGTGCTGTTATGTGTCCTTTCTGTTTTGTTGTTTGCGCAGTCATACGCTAGTAAATGAAAGATATTTAATTGGCATTCAGGCGAGGAGCCTGTAAAGAACGCTTACCAGAAAGTATTGGTAAACAAATTACCCAGTTCGAGACAAGTGAGAGAACCTAACGAACTATGGAAGCCTGCTGTAAAGAGGTGTGTTCCGAAATAGCCGTGCAGTTGCGGTAGAACTGAATTTCTGTCACGTTGATAAACGTTGTGAACAAACATCGTTCATTTCCACCTAGGTCTGATCGTCGAGTACCTAAACGTAAGCTAATCACGTTTGCACAAAACCTGTGAGCACTACTTGGTGGAACAATCGAAAGAGATGGAATGAACCTTTTTATCTGGGAATAGCAGGAAGCTTTTTACCCGGACCGGTGGTCGTACTGGCCGTCGAGTCGGTGTAAATAAGCCCATGTGTGAAAAAGATGGTTCATTTCTCACCAGCCACCTGACCGGTAAGTTGAACATTTTGAGGAACAGTTCAGCTGACCTCAAGCAAACCATGTGGACGACGGGACTCGAATGGTCAGTTACTGCGTTCCAGACGGCCTTCTGTCGGAAGCAGAAGTGGCTCTGGAACTTAAGTTACTGAAGTGTAACGAGGCTGCTGGACCAGACCTCTCTCCACTTCCCAAAGTTGGTGGGGGAGAAGTTGATATAATAACTGAAAACACTTTCCGGGTCAGTTTAGAAACTGAAGAGGTACCTCGTGATTGGCGCTTGTCAACAGTAATTCCCGTTTTCAAAGAGGGAGCCCGAATTTTATGTGACAACCACAGAGGAATTAATCTGATGTATGTTGCCTCCAATTTACCCACCGGCCTTATACTGCTTTGGTTTACCACGCCCATGGAAAGTCAGATAATTGAAGAACAGGCAGGATTCCGATTCGGTCGTGGATGCGTGGGTCACTATTTACCTCGCGAGTGAATTTGATAGACCGGCAGTGTTATGGGCAGCTGACAGTCATGGGCATTTTTGCATTCGATTTAGTTGCTCTTTGCATCTTGTGGAACTGCCTTCTCTGTTGGGGATATCCAAGGGAATACGCGTATCTGCTGAGATTGCTATATGGTCACTCTACAAGCGGGATACGACCTTATGTACAGTTGTCTCGGGTGTTTATCACTTTTGGTGGCATCTGTCAAGGGTGTCCGATTTTGTCCTTCCTGTTCAAATCCATTATGGGCCACACGTCCTGGAAGGTACGCTTGAGATATTTAGTGGCCTTGGTGTTGAGCTTCTTCCTGTCGATAAGTTGACCGATATGGAGCATACGGATGATACTGCCTTACTTAGTCCTTTTGTGGAAGACATGCAGAGCATGCTGAACAAGGTAACTGACCGGGCTGGTTTGTACGAAATGCGCTTCGCACCTTGAAAGTATAAAGTGCTTCTCCAAGACTAGGACATTCCCGCTTCCACCTTTATTGCAGGTAATCCGTTCGAGACTGTGGACACCTTCACATACTTGAGTAGTACTATCTCGTCAGCTCGTAATACTGCTGATGAGATCAGTGAGAATAGCAATGGCATGAGTTGCCATTGGCAACTTGGGTCATCCGTAGTGTCGAGAAGGCGTGTGGTTCTCGCTGAAGAGAAGGACATACAATGCTTGTGTACATCCTATTCTGGTCTATGATTCGGAAACGTGACCTGTTCACAAGGAAGATATCAGCAGGCCAATTAACCCACATTAAGTGGACTTATCGCGTGAGCAACACGGCTATTCGCAGGCCGCGCGGCCAATTGACCAACTGTTAACGTGGCACAGCTTGTGATGGTTGGGTCACGTACTCTGTATGCCAGCAGGGCGTTTACCTTACCGATCACTATATACTGAGACCGTCAACAGTTGAGTAAGATCGTGCGGTGGTCAAACAACAATGCGGTCACGAAATACCAAGGTCTTGACTGCTCCTTTGAGCGAAGTGGGTAGGTGTCACCTCCTTGGCTGGGGTCCTCGTGCTCACTCAAATCACTGGTTGGAAATGGTATCCAGATAGCAATGTTCCACAGTCAATGGTATATCTGCATCCGTACCATTTCCAGTTCTTCCGCTTAGCCTTTTATTATTACTCTATAATCTTTTTAGCAGCGTTTCTTTTTCCGAGATACCCCACGTCACTGTTGAGGTGAGCGGCGACCTGAGCCACATTATCTTCTGGTCAGCCTCATAACTGTTACGATGGTGATGGTGAACATCAGAAATTCATGGACACAGTTTGGATCCCTTGCGAACGTAGTCTGTGTAAACTGACGATTCGAGGTGTTCCGTACTGATGGAATCAGAATTAAGTAACTCATTGGCAGCACCAATAATGCTGGACGCTGTTTCATGCCCTGTCATGTTTCAGAGGGTGCAGCAAAGCTTCAGTACAAAGCAACTCCACAAAGCCGTTGCTTTTACGCGGACTAAATGTTGGATGCGGAGGTTGTTAACCGGTTTGTGTACTTAGGAAGTTGCATCAGCGGTTTCGGAGGTATAGGTAGTGAAACGGAGGCTCGTTTCTCTAAGGCTAGAGTAAAATTCGTCGAGTTAGGACATATCTAGCGACAGAGAAGCATCTTTCTGAGGCCTACAGGTCACGTCTTTATGGGGACTGAGGCCCGAATCACCCTACGCTTACGAAACCTGGTGACTCATAGTAGAAGACGAGAACTGCCTTCGTATGTTTGATTATGGGGGTTTGCGTTTTATCGCCCGCATCACCAACGGATAGGCAACGAATAGGTTAGGAGATGGGTATTTAGCGGTGATTGTCAAACGAGTTCCTCTGTTTGATCTGTATATTTGTAGACTTATATGGTCGAGCCGTGTCTTAATGATGCCTGCCGTTATTCGGCCACATCGAGCACTGTATACCGATGCCGCGGCCCACTGGTATAAAGTACGAGGTGGGCCGATGGTGGTGACCTGTTGTAGAAGTCAAATCAGTTACCAAAGGATCAGGTTTGTCTTTCCCGCTTCTACTCATGCGCTCCCCATGGTTGGTGGTTAGGGACGTTAGCCGAGGTATGGATTAGTCGGGCTCAATGGCGTGAATGTTGTCTGGCTGAATTATCAATGTAGTAAGCGTTCTTAACGAAGCGGAGCAATGGAACTGTCTCATTGCTGATTCCTCGTTTGGATTTCAATTATATGTTTCCAGGGTGTGAGCATCTTGATGTTGAATGTTCGAAATTAAACATCCGTGTTTTCGGTGTTCAGGTTTCATCCTTTTCTTTCTTTTTGTGGCTTCTTTCCATGATTGTGTTTAGATGTATGCTAGGAAAAGTCTACTGAAAATATAGGGCCAAAATAGTCCCCGTTTCAGCATTCTATATAGGGTCATTAAAACAAATAAATACAAATTTAGGCTGAAAAATGAATAACCTTCGGGATGCAGTGTACCAACAAAGTCGAAGGAAAAAAATGGAAGCAGACCACTCACGCACCTCCTGGTCTTATTCCCGTTTGTCTATGCCGGGATGGTTAGTGGTAATTGGCCTAGTTATTGATAAGCATGTGTCCTGTAATAATGAATGTGCAGCAGTTAAGCCAGTTCAGTTCACAAAATTCAATGTACATAGCATTTCGCACGTTATTTTAAATCTCACGACCGAGTCTGTAGTATGACAGCGCATGTTGTACCTGCATATTTTATGGTGTCGATTTCCAGTAATTAAACTGCAACCCGTTAATGTTGCCTGCGTTGCCACTCGTATTGATTTTTTTTACGTTGTGTTGTCTAGTTTTTTCACGCCTCAGGTAGTGCAACCTGCCTACTGTAAGGTTGATAATCTTTTCCTGCTTCACCTTCATATGTTGTACACCATATGTTCTAACTTCGCAGGTCATATGCATTACCAGCAAACCTCTTCCGATCGGTTGCTTGTTTCGGACATTCCACTTGATCAGCTCTCCACCGAAAGCCTAGAATCCAGATTATAATCTATGACGTCCATCCCGTGGATTCCCGCATACCGCATTGCTTTCCGATTTCTACTTCCGCTGACACGTTCAGATGCCATATCAACGATTTTGTTTTGTTGAATACAATCCACACACCCACCCATTTGTCATAAAAATAGGTTTTCCTATTCCGAATTCGCGTCAAATCACAAATGCAGAGGACGTTTTCTAAAGATACAAAACAACTTCACTTCCAAATCGTGTTAAGTATGAGCATGTGAGCTCTCATTTTTTCATTCTTTATTGAAAGTGGTTTCCCTGTCCCGATGTTGAACGGACTTTTAGCTGATTGTTTCTATTTTTAATAAGTTTTGCCACTGTCAGAGGTTACTGACCTAAGTTTGTTCGGCCTCTTCATTATACATTGGTCATTCTAAAACTTCCTAGTTTTGTTAGCCTTACGATTATTACCAACGGAAGATCTTCGTATTTTCTGTCAAGATGACTGTCAACGTGTTTGTACCGCATCTGTATAATCGCAGGGCGTGAATTAGAACGTTTTGTCGACTTATTACTTTGCCCTACACACTGTCGTTGCGGTCAGTTTGCACTATACAACCTTTGATAAACAAGAGGAAATGGCTGGATACTTAAAACCGCTTCCCTGGGTTTGTGGCTATCACCTCTGTGGATGAGTAGTGTAAATAAACGTGCGCTTGCTTCGGGCAAACTTCAATCTAAGCTATGGATAATTTATGGTTTTGGAAGCTGTTCCAAACTAAGGGCCGCTTCTGCGGTAATACCGACGGCCGGGCTAGATTAGCCCGAGCAATCTTTATCAGCTTAATACACGCTTTAGTTTAACTGGATATCGTCTACACAATGTTCCATGATGTTGGCACCCATCATCCGGTTTTGCTGCAGGTTGATCTCACAGGATAAAGTGAGGGAGCCTAAACGGGATTTGCGCAAGTAATCTTCATGTAGGGTTATGAAGCATTTTGTCAATATCAGGTAAACTGTGAGTGAAAGTAAACCGTCATCAACAAGACAGCTTTCATCAACTTTACTTGTCTCACAGGCAGGTTGGCCCAGCAATGGCTTTATTCACGTATGCGAGCCTACTTGGCTACCTTCCTTCCTAACCTCTCCAGCCAACGACTTTGAGTCGAAAGGGCACCAGTTTGGCAGACATTTATGCGCAAGTGATTGGCCAATTTCACACCAATCAACTATCTACTCGTTCGCTTTAATGTGTGCAACTGTTTAGCATCAGATTGTATAAATTTGTACCTGTGAACACGCCACGGTCAAAGCCGATTACAAAACCGTACATCACAATGGTTTTTCTGCTGTAGAACTTTGTTTGTCATGTGTATTGTCGGTAACGTCATAACCGACATTTTAAGCGTGTTTCCACTGTAGTGTCATAACACTCCCATGATTCCTAATGTAAACTGTGTAGATTGGCGAAACTACAATCAACCTCTTGTCCACATTCTGTAGATAATGATCCCGGCTCAATAAATATGCACAATGTTGTCGGCTATGTACGGTAATCGTTTGGCCTTATATATTCGGAGCCTCTGTGACCTAGTTCCGATTGGTTTTTCCAATAAACGGTGTCATTACGTCTTTTCTGCGATGACTGAGCGCGTATTCGAAAATGGACAATCTGGCACATACTTCCACCACCCGAACAACATATGAAGACTAATAATTTTACACTAAAGGATCAACTAGAAACATGTGATTATGATGATGGTGTTAAGCTACCAGGCTAATCGTGTTGTGTAGAGATACTGATGGACGATCAAATCAGAGGTGTGCTTATTCCAACAATCAGTGGAATATCTAAATGCGGTGGTGACATGGCTGAAGCCCACAACGAGCGGATTACGGACAACACAGGCGACCGAAAGTGTCATCACTCAACGAGCAAGACATGGCTGGAGAAATCTCACGGCAGAAAGCGTCAGCCACAAATAAAACAAGCAGAAGTGCACATGCCATGTAATTGGAAACGGCCGCTGCGTTGCAGACTGAAGTTCCAATTCATACGCGTCAGTGTGCGCGTGGCGTCGGAACGTGACAATTGGACAGTAAAGGTCGCGCTTTGTTGATAGACTTTGCAGCTGTATTGTGCTGAGGTACTCCATTAAATGTTCAGGTGGAGAACGGGTTCAGGCGAGTGGTTGACAGTCCGCATTTCACCAAGGACACCGCAGACCTCCATCCGACTAACTGCCCAGTCGATTACGGGTTTTTATTTTGATTATCGCTCTGCCCGGTTGCGATATTATCCAATTGATCGTCTGACAAAGTTATGTCAGGTCAGCCAGCCTTTTTTTGTCAGCTACTTTCGCGCATTGACTGTATCTCAGAATAGTAAAGCTCGACATAAGCTTTGTTAGACGTCAGTATCCTTAATCCCACATCAGTGAATGCCGTTCTCAATCCATTTGTCGAACAAATTCCCTTTTACTCCCAACCCTCGCGAGACGCATCGTTTGGGATAACGCAAGTTGAGTCCCACTCCGCGAGTAATCTGTTGTCGAGATCGCTATTTTTCTGACAAACAAATGATATTAGGCTTTGACAACTCACCACTTATTCATTTATGCCAACAGGCGTTCGTATTTGCGCAACAAGGCTCTGGACAGTTGATCAGGAATCGTGACCGCGTAGATGGCGCATCTGACGCCATTCCCCCAAGAGAATGAGGACAAACGCAAAGCACCAAGATGAGCGCGTCTCTTCAATTGTATACTGCATTCTACCTAAGAAAACAGATGTTCACACGGGTAGTTGACATATACGCACTCACTGCATGAACGAAATTCGAACGGCAACTGTACGACCGTACATCTGCTTACCTGATGGAAAGCAGCCTTGCAGTGCTGGACGACCAGAAGCCATCAGTGTTTCTAAGCTGTTGAGGTATTCGGGTATTTGTTGAGACTGTAAATACGCGCATTCGACATGGTCGGCCTAAAAGAACTACTGATTGTGTAACAGGAAAAGCATAACGACGAAAACTCGGTTCGCCCTGATGGTTTAAAATAAGTCCGCTTGCACAGGCCTGTAAAATCAGGTAACTGACGAACGCAAGGACAAGACACTTTTCGAAACCTTGTTGCCGCTTTCAGAGCAGCGGGATCTAAGCATCATTCATCGGTTTCTAATTTGACAACGATCATTCGCCCCGGTAGAATTAACTAGCTTAAGTAAACGCACCTCAGTTATTGCGGATCGCTTTCTTAATGGAAAAAAGCCACGAAACCTACAATCTGGTATGATGCCCACGAAAATCAGACAGTACTCTGATGGGCCAGACACCGCCTCGTCTGAGTACAGATAACCAAACGCAATTGCAAGACCCAACTAAATGCAAAATTTCTGAGCTCCCTGTGTGGTTTCGTATCTCAGCCGATACAGCGCTTGGACGTGCTGGTTCGAATCCAGCCGAAGCCCGGACGTTTTGCAACTGGGTCTTATCTAAATTATTAAATCTTATAAGACCCAGTGAACCTGAAATGGAGTGTTTTATAGGTCCATCACACATGTCGAACTGGCTCGTTGACGGGCCGCTCGACGATAATCTCAAAGCATCCACGACGTAGATCCCTATCTCCCTCACTGCAGTCCTGGGATAAATTCAACTGCACTGCTCACTGCTGGCAAAGAAACTGCTTCCGAACACAGCATTAATACTAATTTAGCTTCACTCCAAACAATCCGGATGTTCATGAAGACTCGGTATAAGGCAGCGAGAGTGAGGTTTCCCACTATCCGTACAACCACAAGGGAAACAAAATGGAAAAATGTATGCGGCTGTTTGAATTTCCACTCGAAGATCCCATAGCAGAGTCCCTCCAGACTGTCTTAAGTCACTGAAACAGGTAACGCACTTTCATGACCTACGGACCACTCCACATACGGAATGACAGCCACAACTCTTAGGCCATTTTTTCCAAAACCGCCCCATTCCTCGAGAAAACGATTTTATCCACTCAGAGTGTGTGTAACTGTCCAGAACAATCGAGAGACAACCTTGGGTATTTTTTACCCGTCCGACCTTTATCCCACTATGCCCATTGGTGGCTATTATTTTCCGTAACTGTCCTTCGGTTTTCTGGTTAGAGAACGTTTGTGAATTGTTATCCATCGTATAAATACCTTGTAATTTTCTCCTTGTCGCAGGCGTTTTTGGAACAGAACAAAGATGCTTTTGGCACCCGTCTTTTTGTTTGTCTTGGGAGCAACTACGGGAACATTCGCGTTACTTTCTGGACAGAGATTTTCCGTGTTAATTATTAAAAGGAGAATCCGATTTTTGTCAAGCGCATTACTATATCGAAGACGCGTATTCTTTCGAGGATTTACAACAGGCTCATTGCACCGCCATTAAGCAACGCACAACAGGATTACCCAGTAATAAGCATCCGTACAAAAAATGCACTTTGTTGGGGCCGCAACTCAGTAGCATGAAAAATAAACGAAGACCATAAAATATAATTGACGCTCAGAAGATGCAATCCGTCACGTCGCACAAGCGCACATATTTACCTATCACAATTGTCATCCAGTCGAGACATAGCCAACGGTAGCAATGACGACATAACTTAATAATGACAGACGAAGCACAGCAGTGGACTCCCCAGACAAATAAGCACAAGTAGGTGTATACAAACTCACAGTGACGAAAATGAAATTTGGATCACTTCGACAAAAACAAGGTCGCAAATGACCCAAGTCATCCATTTCTTAGAAAACTTTTTCCATTGTAGTTAACACCACCAACAATCTAGAAGTTGCGGCTTCACTTGGTCACACCTTGCCCGACACCCGGATGCTAACCTGAGGCTTTTCAACGCTGAAGCAACCCCGTATACACCACGATTAAAACCAGTTAAATTGGCTTATAAATACGCGGATGCTAACAACAGCGCATGCTAACAGTACGTAATTTCGGATGATTGCTGATGGAGAATGTGACGGGTATGCCCGAACTTCATTGTTGCAACTAGTATTCAACACACCTAGTCCAGTCACTGCGAAAGACTGTGTTATCGATTAAGCAGAACGACCAACTTTACAATCGAACACCACTGGGAATCTAACTCGCAAATAACATTCGCCTCACGGGTGATTTCAGGAAGGAATCACTGGTTCTCTCATCAACAGTCTTACTTTCGGTGAATGTCAGAACGAAGTCGAATCACTGAATACGTGCTGCCATAAATGCAAACAGTATGACCAATAGCAGTAAACGAGCCCAAATTTGTTTGCACTTTCAAGGGTCCAAATACTCAACGATAAGTGCACAAAAGACGAAAACAGGTAGACAAAATGCAATCAAATCAACCTGACGTTTAACTGAATATCCCGCTTAGAGCAGGGTGATTCGCCGATAACAATATCACGATGGCTGACAGTAAAGTAGTGTAGTGGGGGGATGAAGCGGGCAATGAAGACCGGCACACATGAGGGATCAGTAGCAAGGGGGAGTGCGAGTTTGATCTTCGAGGTGCGGGCTGTAGGGATAACAAGTGACCAGTCACTCAGGATCACGAGCTGGATTGAACGGAAGGGAATTTTGACATCCATGAAAGTCACTATAAGTCTGTCTTCTACAGGGGATGTTTATTTTATAAAACTGATCGTTAGTGACTGCTAAAGAGGGAATTCCCATAAATATAACGTGCTTGAATTCCGTAGGGCTCTTGGCGGAACTGGCCATACCTTAATCCGAAACAACAACCTTCATGAACGTGATACCAGTGGCTAGAAAACTGTCTAGTAGGCCATAGGTCATATAGGGTTTGCAGACAGACACCGTCGCGACCCCGTAAAGTTTCATCCTGGGTACCAGATCAGCAATGACATACAATGTTGACAATGATTATGCGTGATAATTCATGATATCCTGGAGATGCAGCAACTCTGCAGGACGAAATCAGTCGTCTTAACCAGCTGGCAATGGATAAACCGTTCAGTGACCTGAAGATGCACCCAGAGATTAAATGACCAACTTTGGTAGTTTCAATGACAGCGAGCTCATGGTGTTGAAACTGTCGAACAGTCCACCGCAAACCCTAACCTGAACTGAAGTATGGGAAGAAAGTACCGACAGTATGTTCACATACTTGGTCGGTACACTCCTGCATTTAAGCGACTCTGAAAGTGTAGATCGATCCACCGGATCGAACGCACCTTTACAGTCGAGAAATATGGCAATTGTTGGCCGGCGGTACACATGACGCTGCCCCAAAATCTGACGGAGGGTAAAAATGTGATCTGTACATCCCCGGCCAGGGCGAAACCCTACTTGTTCTTCCTCGAGTTTTGCCTCCCGAGCTGCAGTGAGTCGACGAAGTATAATGAATGCCAGAACCCTAGTAATGACTGGAGGCAAACTAATTCCTCTATGGTTTTCACAAGAGCCCCTGATATTTTTCTTAAATATTTGAACCACTGTCGAGTGATTCCAGCACAGGGAATGGTCTCCGTCGTCTACACAAGTTGAAACAGCTGAGTCAAAATCACCATTAATGTCTCCCCACCTTCTACGAAGTGTCAGCACAAGGTCATCTTGACCAGCAGCCCTATTACGTTTGACAGCCGAAATGCAATTGCGAACCGCAGTCTTGCTGTGTGGTTGCAAATCTACCGACCACCGTTCTACATCGCAAGTTTGTGGTGGCAACACAGTAAAAGCAGACTAGGTAAATTGCCTCTCACTGTTCCGCCCAGCGCTCTAACCTTCTGGACTTATTATAAATTAGTGTGCCACTGCTTCGCTGACAGACGGTCACCTGAGACCAGTGCCACGGATCAGCTTAAACAGTTTGCCGGAGCAAAAACGATCTCCATTTGCTTAACTTTTTGAACTAACCAGGCTCCACGATCAGCCTTTCCTTTAGACTACGTTTCAGCTGCCTACGGACATCTCTTCTAGACTTATTACATGCACTACCAAAAAGAACGTTCCGTCTGGCTTCTAACAACTCCAGAAAGTTCACTGAGGTCTATAACGACGGCTGTCGTGCTAAGGACTATGCCTACTCCAGCCTGACCTGTAACAGCAGCTGTGGAGTCACTCAGTGTGTAATCCGTACCGCGTAGATAATGCGGGTGCTGTTAGTTCCGTACGTTGACTACCGTCCTGAATTCTAGTCTCTGAAATACAGCAGACATCGACATCTAACGTTCGTGAGTTGCCTGCTGAACTATCTGTTTTAGAGTGCGAACGTTGAAGGCACCTATATTAATTCGCATTCTAGGGCTAAGCAAGGGACGAGGGAGGCCTGAAGCTGAATGGCAAGTGACGGAACTTACCGACTCAGTGCTACCACGGTTAGCCACATCTGTTGTGGAACCTGTGGAGTAACTATCAGAAATGGAGGTCGGGAAGGGCCTGAGAACGAAATTTGATAGGACAGTGGGGGAGGGGTCAGCAGTAGCAATGTTTTCGCCTATCCACCCTGCTGTGTGCAACAGACAAGGTGATCCGGTTTATACTGCGAGACGACCGATGCAGTATGGAATTACTTGCTATAATTATTCATGGTTGTGTGTGGGCTGAGATACTACCGAAACGCCCAGACCTAGACAGGAGAACGATTAGGGTTCTCAACCAAAGCCTTTGGCTCAAAAGCCTATACCGCAAGGCAGCGGGTGGGTGACAGTGAACTAGAACTGGTACATTTTTCGGAAAATGATGCCAACCTTCTTCCAACCCCCAACCTGGAGGACTAGGAGACTGGTGTGTCAGACCTCTACCTATTGGCCTACCTAGCATGAGTGACTCTATCGGCGTGGTGGCTACACCGTCCAGTTTAGCCCAATAGGTCATCGAGATGCGCAAGCCGTCTCACCACATAAAGGTTTAGTCTCGTTGTGATAGATGTTGTGTTTGAACACTGACGTTGCTATTCTGAGTAGCTAGGTCTTCTTCCGTTCCTTTCCCTCCTCTCTTCCTATACAGGGTTTGCTCTTTTCTCCTTCGTGATTGTGTGGGAGTTAAGAATCAGTATGAACTATGGATGTATTGCTGTCTGCGATGATGAATCATGTTTGCGAAGTACATTGTAGATGGACAGACGTGATGTCCTCCAACTTCTGTGCACTTTGTAAGAGCGAGCAAATCAATTTGCTGTTATTTACTCCTTGTACTGATTGCTTACGAAAAGCTCGACCAAGCTGTCAGCATTTCTTGCTAACCCCACTTGCTCACTCAGCTCAATTGTATTTAACTCAACATGCTGACCAACGAATTTGGCGATCGACCGATTAATTATGGTTTCGTCTCAAACAGGTGTTGGGTGGAAGAACACCCACGGGGTTTGTATGATCAATGTTGCGATTGGCATTAATAGCATACTAGCGAATTGGTCCACCTTGATCACACCGGTGGTGACCCGAACCACAAGGATCCATCATAAAAACATTTGCTTCTAACGCTGTCTGATAAAAATGAACCGGAGCTCAGAGTATACCCGGCACAGCTTTGTACGGCCCCACAATGTTGACTGTTCATCATGTCTTGCTTGACCACCTTGTTTGGGTTACACAAAACATGTGTGACGGTCATGTCTGAATTGTCCTCAGGATTAACAAACTGTAGACAACTTCAACAGCCCAGAGCCTACCAGTATCCAAGCGAAGATTATACATAGGCACCTGACACTCAGAAGCGACTGTACTTGAAAATGCGACAATTCGCGCTGACCGAGCAACTACATTCGTCTAGTAATGTACAAATGGAGAATATACCTCGACTTGAATAGCACTAAGACCGAAACTCTGAGGACGAGTATGGAGTCAGCCCTAATCTGGCTCCAGATCATAACTCACCGCAAACTGTTCGTAACACGAATGCGACACTCCGTGATGACATCATTCTCAGTGTGATCGAGTTTCCGTAGAATCGCGAGAACAGGCCTCAACAGACGTAGTTGAAGTAACATTTCTTCGAAAAAAAATTTAATAAACCAATACGCAAGGAATACAAGTGTAAATGTAAACTTCAAAATAAGCCATTAGACAATCCTCTAAGGGCAAAATGACAGTCGAAGTGGCACATACAGGGTTTTTAGAAAAGCTGAAAATGGAATTGTATTGCTCGGGTGACTGATTAACCGTCAAGCTATCTTTGGGTCCCTAAGCGCTGTAAATGGGCAAGCCGCCACAGACATCAGGTAGACAATGGTCAGCAGCTTACAAGTAAACTCAACAGGTTGAAGTTAAACACCACCAACTCTTGATAAACAAATGGAATGAGTGTTTAATAAGGTGCGTCTGAATTGGAAAGCGCACGTTGATGAAGTCCAAAAATGGGTGCAAATGCGACCACAAAGTGAAGATCATGAATACGGCAAGAAGCCAAGATGACATTGAGCAAACACATAGTTCAAAATGATGGGGACGGCTGAGTCAAGCGGTCCACTAAATCCTGTCATGAATAGTTGGATGAAAGGCACCAGTGTAAATTACAGAAAGATTGCGGATAATCAGAAATTTCACCAGTTAGTAAAAAAAAACATTCGAAATTGAGTGCATTCGGCTAAATGAACTATGCAAACTAAAGAATGTAAATAGTTCATATAATACGAGTAATAACACAAAAACAATAATGTTTAATCTCAAAAATATTGCAAAAATACCATGAAAACAATTCAGATAAAATGCTAACTAACGAAGTTCTCGGGCTTCTGGAAAAAGCCCAATAAAACATGTGCGAAATATTTTTTCGATGTTTTGTAAGGAGAAATTTTGATGAATAAACGACATCAAAAATCACGTAATATGAACAACTTTAACCATGTTCCACTCGAACAGTGGTCCACAAAACTAATCAGAGAAAGCAGAACGTGAAAAATTGAAGGAAAAACATACGGCAAATAACTTTAAAAAGAAGTGTATCACGAGCACTCTGTTGCGAACAGGCGTGAGGGCAAATGACTTCCGCAAAGCAAGAATTCGTCCAAAGCCGGACAATAATCTCAAATACAAATACACAATAAAATCAAATACCAAGACAAAATGTTCAAGTAAAACAGAAGTAGTGCTAGAAGGTGCATGGAAGAACGCAGCATTCGAGGAAGGGCTCAGTGATCTTATTAAGAGAAACCGGCATCCAAATACCACGGAAGGCTTAGGAGATATAAAGCGTATCCAGTACTAGCACATTATTAGAACTACGAGCCAGGGTCACCACAAATCCTTCTGTAGTTATCTTTAAACAACAAGAACGACTGACTTTGGTCTGATTGCATACGAATTCGCTGAGGAGTTCACCAGTACGACTAAAAACAGCAATGTGAAAACGATTACCGTGGGAATCACCGACAAGGACATCCCCATGATCACTGACATCGATGCCATTTGGAAAATCAGTAATTGATTCGCCACCAATACGACGGATGAAAGTGCCATCCTCTTGGAATACGATGACGCAATGTGCCTGAGGACGCAAGAAGCAGTTTGGGAAATACATTCTGACAGGGAACTATCCAAGTAATGCATAGTCGTATCAAACAAAAAGGATAGGTGAAAGAAATATGGTTCGTGAAAAATGCTCATCCACAGGATATCATTGCCTTGCGAACCGAAAAGGAATAAATTAATACCTAGTAATATGTACAGTTATCAACACATACGAGTATGTAGGACAAGATAGACCACATGGAACTCTGAAAACAGAACGCTGATGGAAACCGTCGGCGTTTAAGGAGCCAAACCGAGAACTCGATATCATTAACACCGGGATTATAGTACACTGTTAAGCCACACGAATAAAACCGATTACTCCCAAGTGTAATTTTACTCCATTATACGGGCCAAACTTGGTTCTATACCTGAACAGGCCCATCACATCTGTGGTACCGCTCAAAGCTGGAAAAATGTGGTCGCATAACTGATATTAAAATCTTGGCATTTCTTTGCAAAACAAGATGCTAAGTGCACCCAGCAACTTGTTCAACAAATAAACGTCTGCCAGAGTGGTCCTAAATGATGTTAAGTGGTAAAGCCACGGATAGCCATCACTAATATCAATTGAAAACATATTCGGCTAGTTACAAAACAAGACCTAAATGCGCGTACTTGGAGCTAGTTGAGATGAAAACAAGCTTGGACCAAAACTTAAAGATTGGGCGGTTGAAGAATATTTTGGATGCAATTACGGAATGCTTCAAATCAATCAATCAATGCAACCGAACATTCGGAGAACTTCACTGCAATTTGGAATGTTTAGAAAGTATAAAACCCAGACAAAACCGAAAAAAGTAGGTTCAGAGACATAGATGTGATGACAAAGAAACGACACGAAAAGGCGTCAAGATATCGAACACAAAGGAAGTTCTGAATTCCGTGACAATGTTATCAACATGAAGCAAAGTAATGCTCAGATAATTAATGGAAATCAAGGTAAAAATAGTTTAACAACGGTAAGTGCGAAAAATCCCTCCACATCGAGTACTGCTGACGAAGGAAACCATCGGCACTCTCAGAGCTCCTAAGAGACAACGAGACATCAGCCATCTAACCGATTAAGGACAACAATGCACTAAGTTAAGTGAGAACAAAATGGACGTGATGCTTGCAGTTGCACTATCTGCACAGCGGGAAATGACAACGAGAGAACAAAACTGTCAGCCACGAGTGATGACGAGAATGAGCCCTGATAGTAGCATGATTAGGACATCGATCATCTAGGGTTGACGGCGACTATGCTGGCACTAAAACCAAAAGGTTTCGGTAGTAACCCATAAGGAACTGCTTTTGATACATGCTGCTGGACGCATCTAACAATGTCACGCATCCTGAGGCTAGAACTAGTAACCAGGCACATCAACTCCAAGCCGCTTAACCACACCATGCACGGTTGCTGGAAAAAAAAAAAAGAACCTCATCGAACTAGATAGGGACAAAGCAACGCAAGCCAGCCACAAACACCTGAACGCACTGCACCCTTCAAACGTTCTTCAACACTTCGTTGGTTGAGTCACGCAGGCTACCGGCTGCTCGAAATGCTCAATTGAGTCTGCTGAATGGAACGTCACGAACTTTCACTTCGTTATCAACGCTTGTCTATTCATATCATTCCGGCACGACCATGTCTCTACAAGACGGATAATTCGGTTTTTAGTTTCCACAAATGATTGAATATCTCAAGTGGCCTGTTTAGCGACCTACGGCGGGCACAAAGCTGTTGAATAACGTTCTCAATCGACGACCTAATCAACCACAAAGTACCCAACCAGCGCCAAGCTCAACTCGTCTAAGAACACCACAACAAATCGAAATGCATCAGATGCGACAATCACAACCCACTTCAGTAAGACCAACATTTCTATCGCCATTTCCCTATCATCATCTACAAGTCAACAGAATGACACCGACGCGCAATGAAAACTCCCCGATAAACAAAGGAAATGGATCGCAAACAAACACTCTAGTTCTAAATGGAACACCTTTGTTCCGCCTCATCAAAATTTTATTCCAAACAATTCAGCAGTGACGATGGCCATGTCATCCAATTGAATTAACCCGTCCTCCCAAAGGTTTTTCGTCCTGGGAGGACGCGATGGTGGACTCGCTTTTAGATAACCCATTGACTGTCAGTATTTCACGACATTGAGCTTGAAGCTTAAAATAATACATTATGTAGTACAAGACAGGTGCGTTTCTAATGCAAGCCCATACAACCGTTAACTATCGATGCATGACAGTTTCCAAACATGTAGGTCAACCTGGACCATCTATATAGACATTTGTCATCAGCCTAGAAAACCTTGCGGCTAGTCTGACTGTTCTTCCAAGGCTCTGGTCAATCCCAAATCAATGTTTCTTCACCTAAAATATCTACCAACTGGAGTTTGTTTGCGTTTAAGAGAAAAGTGGCGCTCCGCCATGTTCAGGAAACTTGATTCTTTGTGGAACTATGGCAACGATCGGTGGATCGACTTCCACTTAAAGCAGAGTAGCGTAAGGTTAGAAGTTAACAGCTTACACAGCTAGCAGATCTGTCGTTGAAGTTTTTCTCTAAGCGTTCTATTAGCCGTCACAAACTGCAGCAGGTTCGTAAATTCGCTTACAACCAGCCGTCTACTGTCACAAGCATGAATGGAGAAAAGATAACTTGATGGAACTAATAGCTGGTGCAACCCAACGCTTGTTAGCCACTATATGTCCCAAGCAAACCCAAGATGCCTTGTGAGTCTTAACGCCCCGGTGGTCAGAATCCACTGACGACCGAGACAATTCAACTGAATCACTTAAGATCTGGAAACTGACAAGTGAGCAAACGCCGACAACACAATTGAGTTCACGTCACCAGGATGCTCAAACCTACACAAAAATATAGAGAAGACGACCAACAAACCTTATATACGCGAAAGGATTGGAACTTAGCTAGTTAGCTATTGTACTGGTCGGCATGACTGACCACTGACATCATTAAGATCAGCTTGGACTGGTCCAGATGAACCTGTCAAACCTTAATGTGATTGCTTTGTACGTTGGTGAACAGTAGCGTTACTTGCACCTAACTCAGATAGCATGCACACAATGCTGCACCCGCACATGGCTTCGCAAACTGAAGCTTCGTACGCCACGCTCGAACGGAAAGCATGCCATCTCAGAAACATTTTGATCGACTCAAGTATCGTATGCCGTGTGGGTAACACTGTCGTATCACTTTACGAAATGGCATAGGCGGCTGCCAGAAGCGCTCGTCAACTGTCACCCGCCGACCGTCGATAACTGCGGCGTCTAAAACGGCTGACAGCTAAGATGGTTCGCAGTGCTTGTGCGCGATCCAATTAATTCGACGGTCAACACCTTTGCTGACACTCAAATAAGTGGTTAAAGACCTCACCTGACAGTAAAATCGTAGCCAATAGTACTCTTAATTCCCTTCCTAAAATATACTTCGTTACTTTTGCTTTGAATATCGGCTCGAAATACAGTTACAGAATCAACTGTTGCTTTCATTGGTTAACTCCTACACAAAACTTCCTGAGTGTATCACCACCGGCGATATGTGCGAGCGCAGAATTTTGCCGAAGCCCAGTCCAACTGACAACAACTAAGTACAAGCGGTGAAGGCATGTTGATATCAATCATCTGCTATGTATTAGCACAGTTTGCTCTAGAGCACGAAGTTACTTAAACAAATGTGTGTTAGTGACTACGAAAAGTGACGACGTAAAAAGTCAAACGCAATGAGGAACCGCAACATGTACAACAACCCAACTGCATGTGACAACTACGGATGGGGAACACCACAGAAGGAATTAACTTGCTTCAGTTATATTACCATTTGTGCTTATCTCACAGACATCAAGAATTTATGAATTACAAAATATCTCATTCGAGCACGCAAATAACTCATATGGAGATCGACCGCCTTGGACAGCAAACCCTCACAGCGGAATCAACTTCAGACTGCTGGCTAATTGAGATAAAACAAAGACTAAAATTAACTCTTTTGACGAAACCTTTTTCCAGTTTGTTAGCTTAAATGGTTGTTCTCGTAGTCCTCAACAAATCATTCCGACCGACTGACTACGTCCGCTGACGATATTCCTTCGTAAAGCTTTAGGGTGGAGTTTGTGAGCCCCACTCGCGGAACCCCAGATACTACAAAAACGAGTACCCCTCATTTACTCCTTGGCTTTAAGCAAGTTTAGATTGATAGCAAATCCGACCTTTTTCAGTTGTGAAGTTACTAAAGTTGCAAATCGAGCTAGACAGCAAATGGCTGAACAGTGCTTAAGGTCGCATCAGGCTCAACCCCCGCGTCTAAGTTAAACGACGCGTGACAATGACAGCTAGACGTTACCGACAAGCCACAAGTTGGGGTTAAAACCAAGACCGGCACTGCAGGACGTGACCACAACAGATGAGCTCAACACAAACTAGAATTGCACGCTCACAGACCCGGCGTCAACAAACCTGAGGCAGGGGCAAACCCGAATAAAAATGTTATGGTTGTTGTACATGACGCACGCATTGAAAAAGCGATCGCTGTATGCCACGTTCCCTGTGAACTGAAAGATCGGCCACCGTTAAGCAATAAACTTTTCCGAAGAGGTCGCCGCAGTTCCGTGCATAAGTCAGCAGCCGACCGGCCAGTAAGCCAGGAGGTGCCCGACAACGTGAGCAGTCAGGAAAGATAATATGCGTTGTTCAACTCTAAGAGATTTAAGACAACCGACGGACTATCCAGTACGGCAATCTGATGACAAGGTGCACTGTTAACTATTGCACGACAGTGCTAGATAAATCTTACCGATCAAATCTAGCCTAGTGGCCCTCCAAAGGATGCGGAAGTCTTGCCACGCTCAACTAGGAATGCTGAAGGATAGCAAGTCTGCCGTACAACCTAACTATACTTGAGGTTAGCTATGTAAAGCAATTGAGACTCATCACCCGACAAACCGGTTCAAAGAACAACTCTGTCGACGGAACAAAAGGCTGCTCTGTTCAGAAACACGAATGCGCTGGTAACCGGCAGGCACTGAAGTGTCCGAGCAGCCGACAGATCAAATGTTGGAATGGCCTTTCTACAAAGCAGATATAGCAGGGAAACCTCACACCTCCAAAATCCCTGTAACTTTAAGAGCTGAATGGTCACTGAACTAGATACCTCCTAGTGCGTAAGAATTCCAATTTCTCCCTCAGTATGAGGGTCTACAGATAAACTATGGGGTACCACTTAGCTCACAAGGCAGAGTAGTCGGTGGTGGGGAGTGTTCCAGAGTTTACGGCACCCTCATGAAGTACATATTCTTAGGCTCTAAATTCGGTTTTTCTTGTCATAGACGGAAAGCAGCTGAGCATCCGTACCACCGCGGAAGGCTAGCAGTCCACTTGTGGATCACTGCAATAACACCGGAACATTTGATGCTGGTGGTCCGGATGAGAGCCGATAACCTCCGCACGGAACAGCAAGTTCTACTTTGTTCCCACGATCCGATCTTAAGGTTTCGCCGACTTCTTGTAATCAACACGATGGGTGAAGTACGCATGAAACGCTAAATTATGAGGATACCTACACTACATTCAGTATTACAAGTGTTGCGAAATATGATGCAAGTGCTTACTTTAAAGTCACAAATGTAATACTCCCGTCCGTGAATCGCCACATCAGATGGTTCTCGCATGTAATTACTGCAATCGAACCAACGTATCAAATCACCTTCTTCAGACACCACGAAAACCGAAGGTGAGACGCTATCGATCGCGACAATGTGACCTGCCAAAAGTAAACAACAAATAGAAGGGCAGACGTACCATGCTGATTAATAGCCAACCCAGCTACTATATCAATGTAACGGATGGGAATGCGCCGTACAAAATGACCACTGCGACTGAATAACTGCATTCTTGACCTTTCATTGCCACGATCACAAACAACATATCGTTGGCTCTGACGAATGATGGCAACCTTACGAGGATACCACAGTAGGCCGTCGACACGACCAGAAACGCCGAAGAATGATACGAAATCTCCACGTTTGGTAAATATCTAAAGACAATGCGAATGGAGGGGCAAACCTACCTGTATTCTGTGATTATATGTGTCCGCAACAACGATTTCCTCCTCAAAACCAAGACAGAAACCATGCGGTGAATTCAGTCTACCCAACTCGCAACCTAGAGAGCCCCACTTAGTTAACAAGTTCATTTGGGAACAGCGGGATGCACGCATTCTGCAATATTCGTACAGGGTCGAGTTGTAGTTGGCTGGCAGCTTCTGTTTTAACAACATAGTTGAGTCAACATCTAGAGCTGACATATTGCTGGAACCACCAACGGAACGAATTGCGGCCTGGCCAAGTTCCGAAGACAAGTAGGAGGAAGTGAGAAAAGAATGGTCTACTTGTGAAACGTTCACAAAGTCATGATCAATATGTCCCAGTTCAACGCCGAGCTCACTCCAATTTGTGATTGGTCTACTCATAATAGCCGAGTCCCCGGACTGTGTGATAAAGGAATCCATGCCTCCGTTTCCTAGAGCTGCACCCAGCTGAAGAGCACTGAGGCTCGCGCCTCGCTGTGAAGCTTGACTATCAGTTGGACTCAAAGAAGTGAGGTTTCCGGAAACAGAAACCTCCAGCGGAAGAACGGCGCCGTTACCCAGCCTACCATCCATTTTGAGGCTCAGTCGTTTAAGATCATCAGAAACGTCACCGGCTGCGCTCATATTAGCCAGCTGAGAATTTGAGCGAGGAAATGGCTGAAACACATTATCACCCCGTTGATGAACAGGTGTGTTAGAAGTTGGAACTTGAAAAGCTCCGAACTGCTGCTTAACCAGATCGTGAACAGCACAAGACGCAGGAATAAAACTCAGTTGGGGCGGTCCATCGACACAGACAGACGTCTTTCCAAGCCGGTCAAAGCAAGCAAGTACGTCCTTTGTCAGTTTGCACATTTCGATTTTCGAGCATCGCCTTAAATAGGACTTTGCAAATTCGCAAGCATAGTCAATGTGATCAATAGTCTTTCCGACAGCGTGAATTCGAGACCACATTTTCATTTCCAGCTCATCGTGCAACTCGCGGTTGCGTTGCAGAAAATAATCCTAAGGGAAATGAATCATTCAACTGGTGACTACCTTCACTTTCTCGATGGCAATCTTCCACTGCCCGAAGGTCTCGTTGATCAGACATTTGTTCTTGTCACGTGAAACACTAACACCGGAAAGGATACCGTGGAGACTTTCCATAGAATCTTTCAACTCTTTTTGTTTATCAATACACGTGTCAACAAGACTCGAGATTAAAGACTCCACATGAACAGGCACAAGGTCTAGTCCGGAAGTGATGTGGCCCTTGTGATCGCAGTCAAAACAGGCTTCACATAAAGGAACCTATAGAGTCATAGAAAAGAATTATCGGCGCTCACATGACACTGAATGCAAAACGAGGTGTAATTGAAATCTGAATGAATGATACAAGGGACCGGTTTGGCGTTTAGCATATTCCGTTGCAATACCTCCGCATCTTTCTTCTCTTCTTCAGTCAACACCAAAATTTCATGGTGCGAAAATACCTTCATGACCTGAAAGTGCAGTCACAAATTAGCAGTGGCATACCTTGTGAATGTCACGACAGCGCTCACACAGAGTCCCCGCGCAGTGCAAACACCTATAGAGGGCTTCATTACCATCGGTGCAGACCGAGCACCGAACAGCATTATCTGAATTCTGCTTTATCTCATCAGCAGCATCATCGACCAGCGAGACATCGTAAGGCGGAAGGGTTTTCAAACCACCGGAAATCTCTTCACAACGTGGACATTTTATGTATGGCACGAGGTTGTCGTGCCTCTCAGATGAGCGCAAACACTCCCGGTCAAATATGTGGAGACAGCTCAGAATAACCGGGCTGCTAAATGTCTTCCCGCAGATGCTGCAGTTGACAGGCATACCAGACGAATCCCCAAGTAACTTATCTTTTGATAACTCATCTAGCAAAAGAGGGCTAGAGCCGTTTGTAAATGTATCTCCACCGTCCAGCATGCTACAGTCGATTACCAGGGCGACCACGAAAACTCCCTGCAGGAAACCTTAATGGCTAAGCGGGTCATTCATTAAAAGAACTGAACGGCTCAGTTAATTATTTCTAAAGAATCTGCTAATTCCAGTTTATCTGCGCAAGTTACCAATAACCAAATAATCATATGTTTGTTCAAAATCATTAGCGCGCGGTTTCAAAACGCGGATGGCTCGATTTTTTGCTCAAACATGTTTAATAATCTTGACCTTAGTCTACTGCTTCAATGGGACACTGTATAACAGTGTTTATGCACATTCATTGTTATCATTCGTCGCTCAACCAATATCGATGTCAGCAGATTTAACTATCAGACAACATTCATTGTGGCTCTTAGGGCTTGCGACCATCACCAGTGAATCCGTGTTGATAAGCTGATGGTGCAGCGACCCTATCCGTTATCGTCAATTATGTTAGAAGTACGAGTGTCGTTTGTACTCTTCATGTTTCCTACTTTTGTATATACTCAGACATTTGTTTGAACGAGTAGAGAGACTGACATGTCCCCCGTACACTCGAACGTACGAACCCGCTTCGTGCACGCTTGTCACTCCGCTCCGTTATCGCTTCGTATCTGTATCCGTTCATTCTCGCGTTGGTCTCGCAAGTCAACAATATACTTTTTGTCTACTCGCTGTATTATTCTCAACCGGCTATCCTCGGTTCGATCGATCCTACAATGGTTCAATGGGTTCAATGGGTTGTGAACGGAATTAGAAAGTTGAAGCTTTTGAGAATTCCGTGTCACGATGCGTAGTATCTCAGTGTCCTCAGCGACTGGCTGAAATAGGGAAAAGAGCTGAAGTATCTGAATTAATGCAGTAGTTGTTGGTCAAGGTGAGCCTTGAAAATTGCTACAGAGCTAGCAGAAATATCATGGTCTGGTAAAGCATTCCAAGCCTTGCAAACGCGCAATGAGGTGAGGCTATGTCTGCATTCTAGTCTGCTATGTTGAACCCCTAATTTCAGGGGGTGGCTCTCATCGTCACGCTACTCCCCCTGTTGAGCATCAGGGGGTGAGGATCATCCGGGGACTGCGCAATCATAAAAGGTCAATAAAAGTCACCTCTAAGCCGACGGTACTCTAAGAAGTACATGTTCAAAGATTTCAGCCCTTCTCCATCTGGTCAAGTTTTCAGACCCCGTATAGAGTTTTCATTATTTTGTAATTCATTTCGCTAACATTGCGTAACTGCTGCATTAGAACACATTGTGCATTTTTGTTTGACTTGTGTAAAAACAAAAACACAATACGTTTTCGAATAAACTCTGCTACACGTGCTTGCTGGTTCTTCCTACGACGCCAGTGGTTGCCATGCAGTTTAAAACATTCTATTAGTTGTAATAGTTATTCAGCCCTGTCGCATCGCATCCTCAGCTACGCTCGGAACAATCCGAATACTTTCAAGCGTCATTGGAAGCCTCACGAACATTGTCAATCTTTGGTGAGTCCAGTCCTTAACTACACTCGTTATATTTTTATCGAGAATTATTGTAGTTTACACATCTGTTCCAGTACAAATTTGCAAGCCCGACGTGACAGTTTCCTTCACTTACCTTAATTTGGATATTTTATTATTTCTACATGCCTCAGTTTAGTGTTGAAGTTGACAGTGATTTCATGTAGGCATTCATTACTATTCGGCTTCTCAGTTTTTGTATTTCTAATCCGCGATTATGGTTTGGTCAGGTCAAAGCTATATTCAGGACTCATAGAGTTAAGTCACAACAAATGATGTATTCATACGTAGTTCAGTCTATCCCAGCTGAGATTGCTGGGGAAGCTTGTGATCTTTCTATTGAACAACCTTCTGAATGCCCATGCAACACCTTGAAAGAAGCCTTGATAAATAAAATTGGACTCTCGGAACAGAAGAAGTTAGACCAGCTGTTTACCAATATTGAACTGGGTGATCGTAAACCGTCGCAACTGCTCCGACACGTGAAACAGCTGCTCGGACCCCGAAAACGGACGATTCTATTTTTTGACAACTCTGGTTGAAACACGTGCCTCCGTCTACCCGCGAAATGCTGCCATCATTTGATTCCACCATCCCCATTATGGAATCAGCTGACGCTGCAGGTAAGTGCTCGAAGCTAACCCATCTTCCCAATTGGCTCCCACCTCAGCAACCAATTGATGCACTTACCGCACGAATAACTGCACTCACAATGCAGATGCAGCGGATGATGAACCATATTTCTCGCCGGAGTCAGTCATCATCTGATGTGTGTCCATCAAACCGCCCTCGTTCACGTACACCAAACAGAAATACATCATTTTGTTGGCACCACCAGAACTTCGGCCAGCTTGTAAGCAAGTGTAACCAACCATGCTCTTTCAAATCCATCCCTTATGGAAACGCACTGGCCAGTCAGTAACGGCGACGACTGTCGCTGGCTTAATTCCAACATGTCACTTATTTTTCATGTCAAATATGTCTACTGGTATCAGATTTCTCTCCGACACCGGAGTCGAAGTGAGTGTAAATCCACGACGAGCGGAAAAAATTTCCCAACTTATTTCGCCCGCCCTGCAAGCTGCTAATAGAAGTCGAATAGCAACATAATGGCATGCGCTCACTTACGCTGGATCTAGGATTGCGACGCCAATTTCGTTGGATTTTCTTCATCGCAGACGTTCAGAATGTCACTATCGGTGCTGATTTCCTGTCAGTTTTTGGACTTAGCGTTGATGTACAACAAAAGAATCTCCTGGATCGCACAAAGTTGCTCACGGTGCACAACACACATGCCAAGATTAATTCCATAGGTTTGCGTTCCATCATACCCGAGACTGCACCACGATTTTCTGCTTGCTCCAGAGTTGTCCAAAGCTTACAGCTCCTTCGTACGACCCCCTAGAAGTTAAACGCGAAGTCGTTCACCACAACAACACTACAGGCCGTCCTACTACCGCTCTACCGCGTCGACTTCCGTCCGCAAAGCTGAAGTCTGCTAAAGCTGAATTTGATCACATGTTGCAGCTAGGTATCATCCGGCCGTCAAACAGTTGTTGGTCAGCCCAAATGCATATGCTTCCTAAAACGTCAGGTGACTGGCGTCCGTGCGGCGATTCCCGTGCATTCAACAGAGTTACAACCCTCGATCGTTACCTAATTTCCCATTTTCATGACTTTTCTTTAACTCTGGATACCAAAACCGTATTTTCCAAAATTTACTTACTGCGCGCTTATCCTCATTTTCCCGTGGCCCCTGAGGATATTCCAAAAACTGCAATCACAACCCCGTATGGTCTTTTTGCGTTTCTCAGAATGCCATTTGGTCTACGCAATGCTTCCCAAACTTTTCAACGTTTTATGCATCAAGTTACCCGAGGTTTCGGTCTTGTTAATACCTATCTTGATGATGTGTTGATTGCTAGTCAAGGTCATTGTGAACATGAGCAACACCTCCGCTTATTATTTGAACGTTTCGTCCAACTTGAAATCACTATTAATCCCTCGAAGTGTGTCTTCGGTGTTGATTCACTGGAATTCGTAGGATATATAATCGAGTCCTAGGTCATCCGACCGCTGGACACAAAAATCAAAACGTTACAAGTTCCCCCTTTCCGATTCAATTAAAAATATCCAGCGTTTCATCGGTGTGATCAACTACTATCATCGTTTCACATTACACTGTTCACATATTCTACAACCGTTGGCCGACCCCTACGTGGATCAAAGAAAGGCGTTGTTTTCAATGCCCAAGCGCTGCATGCGTTTAACACTGGTAAAAAAGCGCTTAGCGAAACCATTGTCTTGTCTCATTTTAATACCAACCCAAACATTCGATTGTTTCTCTCAACCGATGCTAAAGCAAACGCAGTGGGATGAGTTCTAAAATAGCTTGTCAACGAGGAATTACAACCCCTATCGTTTTTCTCCCAAAAGCTATCCCCTACACAAGCTAATTATAGTACGTTTGGCAGAGAAATACCCGCGATATACCTATCAATTCGGAACTTCCGGCACTTGCTAGAAGGTCGAGGTTTCACTGTTCCGACTGACCACAAACCACTTGTCTACGCGCACAGCTTCTCACCTGACAAATATTCCCCCGGTGAAATCCGTCACCTTGATTTCATCGCACAATTCACAACGGATATCCGTCACATTCCAGGATCTGCCAACGTCATCGCCGACGCCCTTTCCAGACTATATATTGATGCGGTTTCAACTTCATCAGAGATTAGCCTGGAGGAACTGGCGGAAGCACAGCTGAACGACGAGGAATTATCTCATCCAGAGACATTCTCATCTCTTCGGCTGTCCAAGGTTCCCATTCTTCACACTAATTCCACTATCCTGTGCGACGTATCTACTACCAATCCGTAACCGTTTGTCCAAATAACCTGTCGTAAACCCCTGCTTGACTTCTTACAAGCGCTTTCACACCCAGGAGTACGCGCCACTCTCAAATTCATTTCACAATGTTACGTGTGGTCTAGTATGAACCAGGATGTACGCGTTTGGACAAAATCCTGTCTGCATTGCCAACGTGGCAAGATCCATCATCATGTTGTCTCCGCACCTCGTTAGTTCCCCACAACGAATTCTCGTCTCTCTCACATCCATTTGGATATTGTTGGTCCTCTACCTCCTTCCGATGGAAAGGCTTTTCAGCTCACTCGTGTTGATCATTTCACTCGTTGGCCGATGACTATTCCCATATCAGACACCATTAGTGTTGCAGTTGTCAGAACGTCTCTGCTCCACTGGGTTGCTAACTTCGGTGTACCTTAGGTGGTTACTACTGACAGAGGTCCGCAGTTCCAATGCCAGCTCTTTCGTGGTACTACGGGTATGCTCGGCTGCAAACACATAAAAACGACCGCGTATCACCCACTTCGAATGGTCTAGTGGAACGTTTCCACCGACAAATGAAAGCATCATTAACCGCCCAATCTTCAAAACGCAAATGGACAGAATGCCTTTCACTCACCCTGTTAAATATCAGATAAACCATTAAGGAAGATCTTGGAGTCATTCCGGCAGAACTAGTCTATGGATCAAGTCTGCGACTGTCCGGCGAATTGTTTCAAGATTCACCTCACATAACCAATTCAATCGGGACGACTTCATGCCGTATTTCGGCTGTCACGGTGGACCGTCAAAAGTTGGAATGCGGTACCAGCACACGTAGTAATAATGTAGTTTTTTCTTTTGTACTCCATCTTGTTAACATTGCGTAACTGCTGCATCAGACCACATTGAACATTCTCGTTTGACTTTAATTTAAAAAACACAACACGTTTTCGAA
>JTDE01002860.1:73850-84118 GCA_014338405.1 Paragonimus skrjabini miyazakii | reverse complement strand
AAAATTTTCATCACCAAGCTAAACCTTTTGGGACTTAATCGATGTATTTCATTTTTTTCATTAACGTCGTTCATTTACAATTGATGTACTGTGAGTACTTTGCCTGAAAATCCCATTTTAAAATTTCATAAAATATTTAAAATTCGAGGATTCGCGCCAAAAGGACCGTTTTGGCTTTTGAACGACCTTCAAGGCGAATCCCGTGAAGCGGATTATTGCCACTGGAAGGATTACGACACTTAACGGCAATGATGTTGTTCGCCGGCCTTGTGCTTCAAGGCCGAAACGAGTTGAAATCGGATATTTAGGAGCGAAAATAGATTTTTCAAATTTTTCATGAGATTAAAATGCATAATACGAAACAAATATATAGACTTCATCGAGTATAATGATCGTGTTGCAATGAGAGAAATGGGCTATACCTAAAATCGTTCAAATTTGCACTTTTGTTTCGCCATTTTCTCAACAAAATTATCATGTTTGCTATTCTAATCGATTTTACGTTCCAGAAATGCTTTCATCGGAATTTTTGTGGTAGAATACATATTCCATTCTTGCAGAACTGCTCAATTTCACGTGGTTTTCGAAATGTAGTTCAGTTTGTCATTTTCGACAGCGTTGCGTTTGCATTGCCTTGTACACGAAATATCACATTACTTCCTAATTAAAGCTATGCCTCCACGGCCATTGTTAAATTAGTCACCTGAATTTTATGTTCAGCCTGGTTCCCTTATAGCATTTCCGGTGGACAAGGGTCTACAATAACACCTCGTTGTTTTTATCTACGGTGTGGTGTAAACATGGGTGACAAGTCCCACTCCATCATTAAAAACGTGCGTTTTGTTTTGTTTATTGCTTAATGACTATGCTTGAATGTAGCCTGCCGTGTGTACCCGAGTCAAGGCTCACTTTTCTGAGAGATAATGACCAAGTTTGATGCACGTTGGTCATCCGATGAAAACATTTATTCCCACTTCTACCATTTCAGCTACAACTCTTCTATCTTCCTATCATGTACGCTTATGATTTCGATGACTCTCAGTCTGTTTTCACTGGCTGCAGAACCCACTGACGACTGCCGGTATTTTATCTCATTTTTGGCCAGAACTGAAGGAAACCATTATAACTCATCCCCAACGGTCTAAATACGCGTTCATTCTGACTTCTGTCGTGTTCTTCTTATCAAGGTTGATCATAGCTTAAGTGAACTGGATGGAGCACCTAGTAAGGTCAGTACATGCGGCATATCCATGCGTCGCTCATAGCTTAGGGGAACTGGACAGAGCAGCTAATAGTGTGAACACATCCTACATACTTAAGCGCTGGTCCTAGCTTAGGTGAACTGGACCGAACAGCTACTAGTGTGAACGCATCTTAAATACTAAAGCGTTGATCATAGCTTAGGTGAACTGGATGGAGCACCTAGTAAGATCAATACATTCGGTATCACACCAATAACTGTCCCTCGGTGCAGGGTCACCGCTGTGTCCACACGGCAACACCGATTTAGGCTTTTTCACCCATCTCGGTTGCACACAGCTGAGCCCATGGGGAAGTCGTATGAGGGTAGGCAATTTTTTGCACGTTCCATTAACTTACTGGCATAGGCAATGATGCTGCTAAAACAAGTCACCGCCGTGCGGCTGCTGCAGTCGTGCAATTTTTAAGTACGTGGTGAAGGGTTTTGTATTGACGGTTGAAATTGGCTGCATTAAACGGCTGAAGCTGCGAGCCTAACAACCGTCGAATCGGCAAGTTGTACTCTGCCAGCCACCGCTCATGAATGGGGACATGAGATTTCGAAAGGGAAATGAAAACTACAAAAGTCCTTACAGTTGGGGTAGAAATGATTCCGAAACACCGACAGAATGTGTATGTATGGCAGCCATACTGTACGGTAAAATGTTCATTCACATGTGCCCTCAACGCTATCCACGATGAAAGTGTCGCCATCATATTGCACACGAAGCTGCAACGTTCAAGGTGATTGATAGAGAACCGCTTACCTTGCACACAGATACTATTTCGAAAGGGAGTCGTGGAGTCCGTCCGTTCAGACGTTTTTGAACAAGATGGTTTGCGAACGCGATCATTATGTGGAGAACGTTCCTCATGTACCAGATGGCATCCACAACCTCACGACGGTCGCACTTATAAATCGTTTGTATTCCGTACTCTCGCGGTAGTCAATTTCACTGTGAATCCATATCTTCTGAATGGTGACGGCTAGGAAGTCTCTTGAGTGCGTTCTCTTCTTCAGCCGTCCCTTTTTGTTCTGCAGTCTATTAGTCTTGCGACTACTAAAGTGGACAACATCGGTTTGCGCGTGGATGGCCCACTTCGGCTTAATGTATGGCAGATTACACAACAAATAATTCACAAACCTCCTATCAGTTCGGTCGATGATATACAAATCACGTTTGCACCCGAGGTAGACTGTGCAACAATGCAGCTTACTCTTCCTCATTGTCTGCCGTGGCCTTCCGGTGGAAGAGAAAACGACTGCGAAAAGTGTTTGTCTTTTAACAAATATGGCGAACAAACTTTGCCCACCTACATGCTTACGTACGGCATCACTTGCATGAAAATAACGCAATAGGATGTTGCAGCCGAACACCATACGGGCTGCCCACATTTGCGCAGCCATCTTATCAATAACAAATGTTTTCACTGCAATGTGGTCGCTCATCCTTTCCCGAAAAATTTCGAAATGTCCACGTAGTAAATCATGCCTTTCACTTCGAACGTACCCGCACATCACGAGTAGGCCGTATCTCCTACCGTCTGTCGCGAGTAACTGATGTAACTTTCAACTTCCAAAGTATGATGAAACATACAGTGACACACTTGTGCCTGTTTGTCCCGTGAGGGGCATCCACATTCAACACAGGTGGGAAACGTCGGAATACGTTAAACTGCGCTCACTGTGCCAAGCAGATTTGCGTATATCTGTTGTTTTCATCTCTCACAGCGTGCACTACACTCATCGCACTCTTCACCAACAGCACCTCAACAAGGTTCTCTAACGTTCCGTGACCAAATTTAAGTAACAATCTCACTTGACATTGCAGGCTTTAACTTGCGGCGGATGTTTCCAACGTCAATGGTTGTGATAAACTTCCCGTAGACATCCGCTATATACTGTTTAATGTCAGCAGCTGTACTGGTACAGACTCCTGCATTCGTTCAATTCATTGACGGTGAGCCAACGATTAGTAGGATGTAAATCATATACCAGACGACTGATGTGGTGGTTGTGCTCTAACTCGAAAGAGCTCACAACCAGACACGCACCTCGTTGGACCGCGTGAAATGGTGATCTGCAGCATGCGTCACGAGAACTGATGCGTTAAAACTAACAAGAGTTAACCCACTAAACTCATCGCACAATCCTGCATACAACCCTACGTTTTTTGTACTTCGTACAACGATAATAAATCTGCTCGGTTTTCAAGAATCCGTATCACCTTACCTTATCTTACTTCAAAGCAGTTTTCGACCTACGACTCGTCCCACGAACGTAACTAACGCCCACCTCGTCCATGTACCTCTGAAGACGCTCCTGAAACTGTGAGAAAGTGCAAAATTCGCGATCTTCAAACATCACCTTGAAAGTCGCAATATAGTCCATCTCCCACAAGTAAAAAATAAACAAGTGAAAATAAAATAACAAACAAATGATAAGCATGAAAAAATACATTGAAAACAACCCGTGCATTTCTGTGTTAAAATTGCTACATGAAATCGACGACAACAACAGCAGCTATAACGATTTTCGAAAAACAATTACGATGAGGTGGTCTTCAATCATTGGTCAGTTAAAACAAAGGTATATGAGTCCATGACGCAGATTTCGACGGCTTTGATTTCTGCACCAGATACCAAGCTAATTAAATGTTTGCTTCCAGGGAAATCATTTTCCCAAACACAACAGCTCAGAAACTCACGGTCTACAACTGGCATTCATGGTAAGAAAGTCGCTTAGTCTATCAGACAGATCGGAACCTGTAATGGGCATTCCACACATCTCGGCGTCCGGCACTTGTTCTCTCAAGCCAAACCCAGAATTGTGTTTTAGCAAAAACCGCGATACCTTGAAGAAAGGTGAGTGCGCTCTGACGGCCCACTTCGAACAGCCCTTTCGCCCCACGCCGGGAATTAGCCCACTTGTGCGGCAAACGCCACTTACGTCAGCGACGATACGCGCTAAGAACCACACCCCGGTTTCCCCGAATCTCCAAATGGTCAATGAGGCTTCTCAGGGCTTTCAGAAGCCAGCCACTGGTAAAGCTACAGTACTTTGGAATCCAATAGTTTTGACGCCAAATGGGCAACTGAAGGGATGTTGCAGGACACCTCTAAATTATCATGCGTACCTAAGTCCCAGTGACCTGACTAAGGTCGATGCGGATTTCTCACGAGTAGTGCAACATGAAGCCTATCTACGTAAAGTCGCGGCTACTCTATAAAACAACTCAATGTAGCTGAACAATTATAAAGTTCATATGAGCCACCCTAAAAAGAGACAGGAATATAATTATCCACGTCACCGAACCGGTGATACAGGATCCTAAACACAAATCCTCGTAAAGACAATTATTTTAAGTGTTCTGCGGAACGCTGGACTACCTCTGGCGACGGAATGGTGCCAAGCGCACAGACTCGGTAAGCGAACTGTACCTAACACACAAGCAAATCGTCCCAGATCACCCCTAGTTGAATTTTGAGACCGAAACATTCTAGATCAAGCAATAACTGAAGCTGATATAGTAGCTCAAAAGATGCCAAGTATTAAAGTCGCGGGAGACAACCATGCATCACAAATCTGACCCATATGTGGCAATGTCAGCTGTACCAGAAGTCAGAAGTGAGCGTCTTGGTACAAATCAGGATCAGGCAGCAAAGTACAGCTTCAAGGGAACAGGAGGACGCTGCAGTAGTCTAAGAGAATCAACCACCGAGAAGAAAAACGGCTCACATCGGTCTGGTTCATATCCTCATACCCAAATTACGGATCTATCACTCGGAGGTTTCCCTTGAGGGATTGGGTGTGACCAGCTTGTGGAGTAGTCAGAAAGCCGGACCGCCGGAACTAAAGTGGATGACATCGAATGTGTGCAGCCAGCTTAATAGGAGAGGTAAACTGCGGACAGAGGTTCACTCCGTAGGTATTTGTTTGTCCACAGAAACGACTCAAACAAGAAATAGATATTGGGGTTTGGGCGCATGGGCTCAAATGGTATTGTAGTGACCGTATCAATGCTGTTGGAGGCGATCGCTTATTATTGGCCAAAAGTTCTATGAGGCAGTCACCCGTGAACTGAGTGAGTATTCACATGGTTATCAGCCTCCACAATGATGATCTTCCGGGCGCATTGGAGCCTGGGTGCGACATCACAGGAAGACGAAGACGTTGCTACAATCAATCCGGTCAGTTTACCAATCAAGCTATCATCAGCTCGTCTGGGGAGATTTCGATGTTCCTAAAGCCAACTGGCGACCTGGATCTGTTAGTGGAAGAGGATTTGATCACAAACTGCTTAATGTGGTTAACACTTTCACACTAACACAACATGTTAGAGTGGCCAAGAGATGCCGACCTGGTCAGACAGCCTCAACGCTAGACTTACTCATAGCTCGTCGCAGCCGTGACGTCACCTGTGTGTTGCCCGCATCACCACTCAGAAGAGTGATCACGACGATTTATTTTCGCTGTTGTTAAAACAGGCATAAAAAGTACAGCCTTTCCACCGAATTGACCACGAAAAAATAGATATTGGAAACTGATAGATTGACCTGGAGCTAAACAGTTCCCATAGAGGACGTCGACAGTTAACAACCTACGGCCAGTTACGAGTAGGTGCATCCCTTAGAAACAAGTCGGAAGAAGCGACCGGAACCTATGGGATCGCCTCAGTGTCAAGAGAGTTTTCCAACGCATGTGTATGGCTTGGAAGACATCTTCAGCAAAAACGTTTTAAAAGCTTCGTGATATACAAAAGTTCGGAACGAAGCAGTCGAAGTGGCAAGAAATGTCGATCTGGTTCATGAATTCAACCTAACAGATGATATTGAGCAGAACCCCAAGAGGTTTTGCGGTTATGCTCATTCCAGGTGCTCTCTGAGAGAGGAAATCGAGACCACACTTTCGTGTGACGAACAGATTATTTCGACTGGCAGGGCCAAAGTGGACGCGCATATAACACCATTTCAAAGTTTTCATCGCTCACGTAATGGAGCCACTCAGCCTTGCTCTAGCACCGTGGAAGTAACCATGGTGGATCGGGACATGGCACCTCACGGAGCTGAGCGGGCGATATCCCAAATAACCAGCTCGAAGTCCGCGGAACCGGACCACATCCATCCAGCTGTTCTAAAGTCACTGTCGAAATTGCTGGTGTTACCTTTCATCCGACTGCTCACTCTCACATAAGGAACAAGGGTACTTGTGAGGCGTTGCAAAGAAACCGTCATAATTTCCATTTTCAAAAATGTCAACCGACCGGTTGCCCGAAATCATCGACCGGTTGACCCGACTGGTGTCACCGACAAAATGTTTGAACGCATATTACAAGACAGGGTTTTGCACATTCTCCTGTGAGCAGAATTTTTTTAAAGCAACTCAAAACAGCTTTCTAAGGGTTGGGTCCTTTCTTACCAATCCGCTGATGTTATTAGACACTGTCACAGAGAAGCCAAATATGGGATAAGTGGTCGAGGTGTGCTTTCTAGATTTCCAGAAAACCTTCGATTCTGTCGATCACAGGCCTTTGGGCTGAATGTCACGAGAACTTAGAATCTGTAAGTGGATTCAGGCGATTCCAGTTGGGAGATCGTGTAAGGTAAGATTAAGAGCAGTATTGTCGGAACAAAGGTTCTCCTTTAAGTGGAGTACCTCAGGGATCCGTCCTCGCCCCTCTGTTCTCCATGGTATAAATAAACGACTTGACCGACAACCTAGTGTGCTCAGGTCACCCGTATGCAGATGATAAAGAGCTGGTGGAAAGTGCGTCGGACTTGGACGCCTCCCAGGAAAATATTTTGAAGATCCGCGGATGTACAGTAAAGTGGGGTCTATCGCTGAATGTTCTCAAAAGTCCTCTCTTCGCTGATGCTCTCAGTCGAACCCCAGGTATCTAATGGATGCGCATGGACAGGCAGTCGAATTAGCGACCGAACTGCAAACGAGTGACCTGGGTATCCAAGCCACCAGCACGTTCACTGCGCCTGCTCAATGTGCCACATCCGCGACAAAAGCACGACAGACGTTATGTCGAATGAAATCCGCGACTGCTAACCCGGACCCAGCAGTGTTTATTTCCCTGTACTGGGCCATAGTTCGTCCCCGCTTGGAGTATTGTGCCCAAGCTTGGCCACCGCATCTCTAGAGGAACATAACTGCCCTCAAAAAAGTACAAAAGCTCACCACACCTGTGGTATGTGGTATGAAGAGTTAAACCTACAAAGACGGACTAAGTTCGTTGAACTTATTCTCATTCGAACGCCGGCGGGTAAGAGGAGACCTTACTGAAGCGTATAAGATTATCCACCATACCGACTGAAGTCCCGTGGCACGTTTGTTCCTGATGCATCGAGACAGAGATTTGAGAGCTTGTATGCTCACAACCAAGAAAACAAAATCACGATTGGCCGTCTGCCTGAACTTTTTGTTAACCTGGTAGTCAACTCTTGGGACAAATTGCCTGCATAATTGTTGAGGCTTCCAACGTAGATGTATTCAAATGACGGCTGGACAAGCGTTAAAACAAACCCCCTCCTACTTTGCATTAGTCTACGTATGGCTTGTTTTTACTGTTCAGGGCAACCAGGATTTTTCACCCTTTTCCTCTTATCCCTATCCTTAGACCACCACTGAACGCATTCACCTCGAAAGAAAATGCAGTGTGGTTAACTTCCGGATCACATTAGTCAAGTATCATGTCGTAAACAAGCTCAGGCCTTAATGAAGTTCTGGATTTTGTACGAGATTTGAAGGTCGCAAGCTCAGTCATGGTTGCCGATGGCGAGCCTACATGTAAGATACGGGCGGGTGCAATAAGACATGATGTCAAATAGACATCGAGTTAAGTAGCCAGACGAGTCAGAAACAGTGTAAAAAGTCCGACCGAAAACAATCAATATATGAGACGAAGAGGGCAGTGGAGACAAAATCCCAGTTAATTCCAGAATAAACAAATTAACTAACACCGAAGCTTCCAAAAATAAGTAAGTTTTACCATTGGCTGGATGGGAGGGCATTGATGCAACGGAACATCTGTGGATAGCAAGTCGTAATTCCTGGAATCAACGTTAAATGCGCATTGAAGTGGAAAATTTTCGTCATCAAGTAGTCCATCATAATGATTAGGGGAATGAATCAGTGTTTTACAGGGGAACTGGAGGACGGACAATGTTGGAAAGGAAAAAGAAAATGCGGAACGAAATACTATTCCAAAGTGAACAACAGCGATGTCTAACGAAATGGCGAATTTTTATCGGACAAGATTAACAAACTTCGGGAATTTGTTATCATACCAACATGATCTTATAACAGTCAACAACCGAACAAACAATCGGTGTCCTTGATTATTAATGTCTGCAAAATGGAATCCCTTGTCTGAACTGTTATTCTTCCCTAATGGGATGCACTGGTCTGGTGGGTTATTTGAGATACCCCGGATGCCTGAACTTGTAGGTTAATCTTAGTATCCTTTGTAGATGATGAAATTTCGATAGATTACCATGGAACGCGACGCAGCGCTCTATCCTGGGGCTTCGTCACGAAGGTGAAACTACTGACCAATGCGAAATTGACGGGTGCATCGTATCTGAGCGAGACTCGGTTGCAGCACGAACTTCTACCCAGGATCTGAATATATTCCCAACATTTGCAGTATTGAGGCTTAACTACCTATGTCTGTTTTTGTTCAGATAACGAAACTTCAGGCCAATAGCCAACCGATGTTCAACTTTTGCACCAGAGATTCCCCAGAATCCCACCAGTGACGGAGGTAGAAGAAAGTCCCCTAAGTAGTGCTTCAACAGCATTGATGATATGTAGAACACAATTTGCAACAAAATTGTCAGCGAGAATATGTCTGATCAAGTACTAAACAGCACTATGTAAGCTGTGTCCTAAGCACCAAAGGTTAGAAGCTGTACCGGGGTCACCTTCAACAATCATGGTACGTAGATGTTGGGTTAAAAATATCGAGAGAGAATTCTCGGACAAATTGTACAACTGCTCTTCAGTCTTTTAATCAACACACAACAATGAAAGGGAATATATATTGTTACACATCTCAACATTGATGAAATTCACGCGACTTTCCCTGTCATCAGCTCTACCTGCATCTAAGCCGCTGTTTTACCAGCTGACGCGTAACTTTTTAGGAGTTTTCGCAACTTGCTGGAAGTTCCAGCGAATAACCCGTTGGGACCCGCCGGCATCATCCAACGGATCAAATTCAAGAATCTGCCCCTGTCGGTAAGAATCCGTGGGTTGGCGGTCGTGAAGCCTCAGTTTGCTATTGCTGGGTTCAGACACACGCTTGCACCTGGGAGTATCCCTCATGTTAAATTTTATTGTAATTCACTCTTATATCTGGTTCCAAAGAAGTCTGGTAACTAGCGTCTTTGCCGTAATAACTGGAGCCATTAAGAATTCTTCTTTTACCCCCTTCCGTACACACTGAATCTTACATCCTATCTCGATGCGGAACAGTCCTATGAATACGCGGGTTAGGTTGCACCTACAGCCTCATTCCGGTGGCATCTGAATCTATTGAAAACACCCACAGTTATTACTCTCCATGAGCTTCTTTCGGAAATCTCAGTGCGGCTTGAACTTTTCAACGCTTCTTTCACGATGCCATCAGTAATCTATACTTTGTTTGTCCGTAACTTAAACTTCTAGTCGCCATTTTTACGGAGAAACAGCAAACGCTTCTCCTATGAACCTCATAATAACGGTTGATTTAGCATGGCATTTTTCCAAACCAACAGTCGGTGGAAGAAGTCAACGGTACGGCAAATGTGTAGTTCGCCGGTATGGTGTTTCAACGCCGAAACGAGTTGGAAACGGCCATTTAGGCGCGAAAAGATATTTTTCATGAAATGTTAAAATGCATATTACGGGGAAAATATATAGATTTCTTCGGGTATACTAATGGTGTTGCAGTGGAAAAAAAACAGGTGTACCTAAAAATTGCCCATATTCGCACTTTTGCTGAAAAAATGTCGCCATTTTTTTCGATAAAAGTATTATG
>JTDE01002860.1:47741-65180 GCA_014338405.1 Paragonimus skrjabini miyazakii | reverse complement strand
GTATCTCACGGACCCTGTCTACTTAGTTGTGCGTTTCAGCACAAACGACGGCAGTTCGTCACGTGAAGGTCACCTTGTGTAACTCAATTGAAGACTCGAGTTGATCATATCACCGTCAGCTATGGATTGCGTCACTCGGTCAAAGGTTGTCATCCGTTCTGAACTAATCACCTTGACTCGGTTCATGCCGTTGTTCTTGCTAGCTTCGTTTTATCGTTTGCTCAGAGATTATCTGCTCGTAGACAAACTGCTCGACTAGAACTTGCGCTACGAGGTTACAGAAATACCTGTCGGCCAGCACTGACGGCTAACCTGTCCTAGTCAAAACGGTGAGCTGAGTATTGGACAACAATCCAAACAACTATGTGTACATCTTGTGATGAGACCTGTTCCAAAGAAGCACTGCATATTCGGCAGAGGTGGATTTCTGTTGGTTCAACAGAACTTATGAACGAACCTCCATTGATCCCCCTTATCCCGAATGCGACAAAGTCTGCCGTTTTTAACAATGGAGAGTCGCCTCGTAACTGGAACTTATCGACAGTCATCCGCATTTATAAAAAGGGGTAATTGAAAGCCGTGCGACTATCACAGAGGTATTAACTTTGTCTTTATTGCATCCAAGCTGTTCACGGGTCTCATAATACCTTGAACTGAAACAGAGAAACAGGCGGATTTTCAGCTTGGTCGCGGTTGTATCGATCATATTTCCAATAGACAATAGAACATCGACACTCCTTTCTCGGTCAACGATCGTAGTACTTTTAGTCTTGAAGGCTGCTTTTGTGCATGGTAATATGTGACCAACCTACTTTTATCAACTGAACAGTCTACTAGAACAGTGGAAGAGGACTTTACTGTTGATGTAACATTTCTCGACTGTCTACAATATTCCACAGGCTAAATGACGCAACATTACTAATCAGCGTCCGACGGATTTCATTCTGAAGCGTTTTTATCCCCTTGGTCAGTGATTTCCTGGGAATCATCGGCTACCATTTACTCTTGTACACTGATGGTTCCAAGCTGTAAAGAGTCGCATATTTGTCGAGGGTTGAGCCTCTTCTCGAATTGGTCCTCAATCCCTTCGTAAAATTAGTCCGCAATTGCCTGCTCCTATTTAACGACTGCAGTTACAATGTCCTCCACATGCGCCGTAACCCCCGGTATTCCTACCACACCAAAATACATATCTCACCGCTGTAATCTTCGAGAAAGGCCCTGGTATGATTATTATGATGAGGTTTGTGATGATAAAAATTGATGTCTGACTCATTGCATACGGAGGTTTTTTTTAATGTTTTGTCCTACTTTTTTACTGCCACTTACAAGTCCAGCTAGAAATAACTGCCATGGAACATTTTTCTTTGTTCGCGGACCACTGTGGAGAAGACGTTATACTAGTTTTTCTTAAGTTATATGACTCCCAGCATACCACACTACTATTAGCTTTCAATCGCATTGATGGATATGATGGCTGGAGCTGCTGTTATCCTCAGATCAGTCTACGATGTGGCCGATTATTATGTAAACGCATGTGTAATGGATAAAGACAAAGCAAAAAAATCAACAACGGAGATTTATGAAGAAAAAACAATGGGTGTCTACAGCTTTACAGACGCAGGCTAACCGTTGACAGCAACACGCTGCCATGCCAGAGAGCGTTTTTAACTAGTGTTGTGGATAATTGCGAACTCCTTAATCTAGTAAATAGCACCCAACGACCTTGCTTAGTGGGACAGTCAAGACCTTTGTACACCGCGACCTCTTTTCCTCCAACCACCAGCGGTCTCACTGAACGCGATACGGCAGATGCTCCGTCGACATAACCAAACACAATCAAACCAGCATGAATGGTGTATTTTCATCAAATCGGTTATAACTCACGAACTTGTGTTTCTCAAACTCGCGCCGACAGCTGTTGCGTTACCTATGTAACCAATCTATTCAACGCAAGCTATTTGCAGAGACAACGGTGGTTAAATACTGAGAGTTCACTTGCATATTCCACGTTGTAGTGGGCCTAGTCTCTGGTCCACGAGGAAAATTTGGGCCAATATACACTGTAGACCCTATCTGTAGTCGGCACCGTAGATTATGCGTATTAACGGATGTATCACGTTCTTTTACTATCCCCATGTACGCCTCGTCAACAACATTATAAACTGGTAAGGTGACACTACCCAGGTAAATGGAGTGATCCTCAGTCTCAAGTGGTCCTCGACAATGGAGATAGGGTCGAGACAAATGCGATCTTGTAACTACACTTTAAAGTCGCGAAGTGCATATAATGCAAACCAGCTGTATCATTTAACCGGTTCAGCATGGTCGGTGTGTTCTCTGCAGGAGAACTAAATAGAACACTGTCGTTGGCACGCAAAATACAAATTAACTTACAATGTGGCAGAAGCTCCACTCCGAACTCCTCGGAACCTCCAAGTTCCCTGTCCAGAATATCGTTTCCTATGCTTACTCCACAGGCAACCCGGCTAAGCAGCACAAATGCTCACCTCATTGAACACGATTAGCCACCGTATTCCTTGGTGCTCTCAACCGGAGACCAAAGATATCACGAGAATCCCAGTTCGAGAGGCAAACACTTCTTAACATTCTGAACTTACTAGCGACTGTTTGTATTTCCCCTTACTAGGTCATCGGTCGATCACTTTCCACTTCTTATAGACGAGCTGGGGGATTCGCTACAAGCGTACGACGTGGTAAACACTAAATTGGCATGCTTTCTACACGGCATACTCAGATATGTACGTTTTGAGGTTTCAGTACGTAATCTTGATCGACTGTTAGGGTTAAGACCCGTCTTCTGCCCTCGCGGTTGCTTACCTGCGGAAGCCAGCTGATGCGTGTGTGCGATCAAACGCAGCGGTCCATGACCAAACCCTTCAGTACACTTTATGTATTCATTCCTCAGCGACTACGCATTGCAGCTCTGTATTAAAACTGCTGTGATGATGATCTTACGAATGCAACGTTGAGTTTTGAGCGAGGCATCCTTTCGGTGATAAGTCTGTTTAAAGTTTTGGCACATTACTTTAGCTCTGAAAATATAAGCTCCGGTTCCATCTTCCGTGACTCCCGTCACTCGAGACACGTTTCTCTAAGTGCACAAACCGATCATCAACCTTCAGGACCTCAAGCGAATGTGGCTGACAAGACGTGATGTATTGAGAACGTTGTTTAGTATGTACTAAACGAAACTGCCTACTAGTTACCAGTAATCGAAATTCCGTACAGCAGCTTCAGCGATTTCTGTGACTTCAACTAGACAGGAAGTCTTACTGATGGGGCCATCAATTAGAGTTGGCAGAACAGTTACTGTGTCACGTCTTGAAGCGATGGGTCAACCTGATAATCATTCGCAGTCAAATGGACATTTGCCAGTGATATTTTGGATGAGTTTAGTGTGAGATCGGTGGCGCAATGGTTAGCACGGTCGCCCCATAAAAATATGGGGATGTTAGGCATAGCAACTTTTCGGTGCAGTTCCGTTTACACATGGTACCCCGCCTCACATTGTGACAACTCCATCGTTTTCGTAGGCTGGCTGTAGCAACTTCATCCTGTTCGATCCGAATTGTCTCATTTTCACACTACGTCCATCTCTGCCAAGCCGTCTGTCACTTTGGACGTACATTTCGCTTGCACTATTCGGGTTCATCTAAGTTGCTATTTACATGCTTTTCGTGGTGACGCTTAAAACAGATTGTGGTTAAAACCGCTATTGAATTGGTATGGCTAGTTATAAAAACCTGGTTACGAACTCCGGAATGTTGTTATGGCTAAAAGTAATCTGAGACGGGTACAACACGACAAGTGAGTGCCAAAATCGCGTTTATTACAGGAGTGAAGTTAATTTGTCAACGGATCTGACACAATTCTCTTCCTCCTTCCATGAATATAGCCCCTATAATAGGTTAACCCTGGTTAATGTAGACAACCTCTGTTTTCCGGTCTGCCTGGAGCGTAGTAGTGTCTCGTCACCTTGAATTGATAGTGACGTGAGATCACCCTGGTCAACAACTTTGACGCCACACAATCCCAACCCCTGGTTCAGGTGAGTGTTTTTAGTCTAGCAGGCTAGGATGTAACCTTAGAAGTGTTTGTTGGTAATGAAGTGGAAGCAGAAAGTCAGTTGATGTGTTGCTCAAAATGTTCTCTCCTTACGCCGTTCTGGCATATGCTAGTTAAGCTTGTCACCTGCCTGTTTGATAGTTCCGCTGGTGGTTGATTTCCTCGGTTTCGTCTGACCTCCTAGTTGAGGCATGTCATTAATATTCCTGGGTTTCATTAGCTTTTTCATTAACTCAGGCTTCCCGGTTTACGGTCGGACTGCTTTTGAGATTTGATTTTATCCATTATCAAATTGTTCAATGATGTGCAGACACGAATTTTCTGCTATTTGTCTAGCCGCTGGGGGGACACTTCTGAGGTTCAAGGTCCACTGTACCTACAGGTCTTCGTACGGTAAACTTGTTGGGAGTAACCGAGGGAGTGAAGAGAAGATAACGCCTGGTAGGAAGGCTTTAAGCAACCAGGAAACTAACGTAACGAACAGAGGAGTATATTAGAATAATATATGGAGGAATCAGTGTAATGGGGAAAAGGAAAATATGCTGTAGAAATAAAATATGACAAAACTGCAGTACATATTTCTTACGGTGCTTGTGAACTCTGAGCGAAACACTAATTGGGATCCTGTTCGACTTTCAATTGTTAGGCTTGCTTCACCTCAGATCTCTCCCGTTTTCTGAGCACCGTTCGCTGTGTTTTATAGGAATTGTCCGGTGACCTAAAGAATGCATCCCCATGTCCACATATGTGCTCCAACAAGATTGGCTATCCTGGACGGACATCATTAAATTTGCTTTCAGCCGTGGAGTCCGTATAGGGTCGGAAGGTTGACGGTCACGAGCAGTGATACACAATCTATCTATTTTCGTATTTTTTATGGTTTTCCTGTTTCATCCTTATGACCCCACTCAATTTGCATACTTATTTATGTTATCTGCTCTATCTACTCATGGACAAAGTTCAACCCGTTTGCATAAATCTGTCTTGCACTATTTCAGGTAAACACTTTCTTATTCATTATCCGCACTTAGTTGAAGGTCTGTTGGTAATCCTCCACTTTAGGTCGCGTGCACAACCCTTTCAATACCGTATCTATACCTAAGTCTATCCATTCTTTTTAACCGGCCAATCATCAGTCGATCTAACGCTGCTCTTTGAATGCTAATGAAAGCACCAGTAGTAAGAGGATAACAACGTGACCAACACTCGCCAAGTTGGAAGGTAAATGGTCTTGTTCGAATGACAAATTTTAACTGTTGACTATGGGATATCTGGATGATCTCCATAATTGTATATCAAGAATGTAACTTGGAATCCCCAACACTTTTGACAGCGGTCGTACCAACATATCGGTTTCGAATGAGAGAGTTCTGACAGTAACGTCGATTCTTGCAGACTTCTCAACAGATCCTCCGTACTTGTCTGGTTGTCCTTAACTTTAAAGCACTGATTGCAAGGAATCTTAACTATCTTGCCCCATTACGTCGGAATTAATGCGTAACTCTTTGTTGTTGGCAACCACAAAACTCAACTAAACCAATACGTTGTGCTGTGCTCTTTGTTTTAATTAGGTCAATTTGGGCCAAACTGCTTTTGTCGGAAAAGGCAACTCAATGGCCAAGCATGACGGTTAGTGTGGAGATTGACCCTGGTTGGCCCAACACACCTTCCTATTTTGAGACCAAATGATTCAGCATCCGTCTATGTAGATGTTGCCATGTCACGGAATGGTAACCAGCCATATTAGAGTGTGAATGTACTAATTTGGGTAGTATGTTAAAGTTGTGTTTATTCATGGTTATCTGACGTGGATTTGGGTCGATGTAGGTTAAATGCCATTCACGCTTGACCACATCCGATTTGGGATTTGCTACTGGATCTGACTGTTTGACCAGGCAGATGAGTAACGCTTGTCATATGGGTCAGTATTCGAATTTCGCGACCCCCTCTCATGTATGGCAGGGGTATTGGTTACTCCAGTTGACTTGATTGAGTAATGATGTTCAAAAAGCTGAACTGTTAAGCCTTTCCGATGACTACGCGCTACCATCTATTAATAGCTTGTTTCGATGTTGGTCAGATTACAGTGGCTTTGGCGACTCTTATTTGGAACTCGAGTATTCCTGTCTAGAATCATAACCATGTTAGCCACTTAGTATTGCTTAGTATTTCATCCATTTGTTATTGCCTAATTCAATTGTCAGTCTTGACAACACTTAATTCAGTGTTACAGTTTCTCTCTTATCCACCTTTAGGTCACGGAGGAGGAAGCGGCTGGCATAACTCATCATCTATTAGGAACATTTTCTGCTCAGTGGGCTGCTTTTGGCGATGTACACAAATATAAAGCTGCGTGTTTACCTTTAGTGGACAAAATACGCACAAATATTGGTCGCATTCCAATCCTCGTTGGAGGCACTCACTACTATTTGGAAGCCATTTTGTGGTCAGATTTTCTGGCTGCATACACTTCAAGTAATGAGGAAGGGGAATCAAGGAAGTGAGCTGTAATTCTTTGCGTTTTTTTGCACGCTTTACGTGGTGTTCTTGCGGCAGCTTAACACATCTGTTAATATTAAGATATTTGAAACGGACTAAAATGCATAGTTTGCGACGAAGGTTTTATTTAGTCGTTTGTTGCCTAATCTTTCACTTCCAATTCCACAGCTTATGCATTGAAGCGGGGCATGACAAACGAAAAGTATTCCTTACTAACAATAATGCCACTCAACATAACTATTTTAAGCCTGTTTAGTAGTCCACTTGCACCTATTGGGTTATCGCATGTTGTTGTAAATGTTTTGTGATTTGTGCCTATGAACCCACCTACTGATGAAATGTTCGTCCTCTGAATTCAACCACACAGAAGTGGGTAAATATTCTTCAGAACTGTTTCAAGCTGACCGTAACGTTGTCAGTGGATGGTCCATTATTAAATTTCCCCTGTTTTGTGTTCAAGAACGCGCGTGGAATTGGAGATCAGAGTCACTTACGTCACATCTTCAAAAATGTCTCTTCAGCCGCCTATCATGTTAGCATGAGATAAATTACGTAATGATGACATTGACGAATTTGCCGACTAGCATTTTCTACAGGTTGTAACACGCAGGCTTTTATGACATGAACTTGTGGACTTATAAAACTGTGCATTCTGTCTCAAGCTATTGTTACCACTCTCACATTGGAATGTCGGTTGCTGACTGCACCGTTGTTACTTTCTACACCTCCAGTACAATTATAATTATTTCTCACTGGTTTGTTAAATGATTTCCCGCTTGGAAACCTAAACGTCAGTGTGTCATCTGGCGACTTTCATCGCCGTTTCATTAGTGGTTATACATTGATCGAACGGCTGTCAGATATTAGTTGCGTGGCTATTTTCGCAGCGGTACACCAATTTGGTGCATCTTCGTAGATTCCAGTCGTGCACTAATGTGTGTCAGTTTCTCTTTACATTCCAGTAAGGACCCAATTCTTCTTTAGACCAAGTACCAAGTTGGAAGAATCACAATGCTCTTCATCGACCAGAACACACCTACATCTGATGTAAGATCTTAATCAAACGGCGTCGGCAGCCGACGTGTAACGCATAGGCGTGGTACTACTATATGTGGTACAACTGTTCGTTCAGATGTTAACCATGGGGTTTCTACACAGTTACTAAACGTTTTTGACACCCGCTGTTATATTCTGTTTATCGTGGAGTATAATCCAGCTTAAAAAACTATTCGTCTGGAAGTCAAAAAACTAGTAAAAGAGGACGTAAGATCCGATTGACATAGCACACCGTCAAAACGGAACAGATTGTTGTTATCATAACCTTCCGAAAGTGTTTCAGTCCTATCAGAACGATAGCTAACGGAACTTCAGGTATAAGGAGACCATCTGCAAGGCTGCTTGCGAGTTTATTCATATACTACAACGTTTATGGTGCGATGCTAATCACCAGGACCAGCAGCTAAATTCTCTTCTGGTGACATTAATTTCTCATTTAGGTACCTCGTTCTCCTTGATCTGTTGACTTTTAGCCTACTACGGAAGCATGTCTCATTTTTGGTCATGTTTGTGAAGCAGCATTAAGCTCTGTGGTCGTTCAGACTCCTGCTATTTTTATAGATAGGGATCAACAGTTGTCAAGGAGCCCGACAGCTTTCGTCCACGAACCGAGTCAGTCAGACCATTCCGACGGATCGTGGTTTGGTTAACTTCCTGTTTTCAAACAGAGCTCCTGTGTGGACTATCGAGGTATTATCTTGATTTATGTTGCATCAAATGTACTTGCAGCCATTACACTTCATAAGATAAGTCTTACATGCGGGCAACATATACGCTGGAAATTATCTGGGTTTCAGCTGTCTGTAAGTGTGTCAATCGCACTTTTACTTTGGAAACCAGCTGGCCGCCCCCGTTCATTCGAAAACTCAATACCTTTTATCTGTTTTAGACTTCAGAGTTGGGCCTGTGATTCATTTGACGAATTTGCACTCTAAGACTCTATCAAACAAAGTTTGTCCAAGAGGCACACCGGCATTCTGCCAAACCTCCGGTCTGTTTGGGCATGTGGGAGTTTATTGTCCTTGTTTCAACACCTCAGATATGTTACTACAAGATAGTCCAGTTTTCCGTTTCTTGTCCTCCCTTGCAATAGACAGGATCTTACAGTACACTTTGATAGGCTAATTGTGATAACATGAAAATGCTCTCATACATCAGACTTCGAGACTTGAGACATACGGATATTGTTGATGTGATCTTCGATGTTTCACCTACAGTCCCGAACACCTTGGACTATGTATAGGTTTCATTTTGTCAGTTTGATGTGGTTTTTTCTTCTCTTAAATGCTACCTGTTATAAGACTAGAACTACTTTTTGTCTACTCTGACACTCGGTGATTAACTGCTGGAGGTGATCAGGAGTGATTACTTCAGGACAGGTAAAATGTTTGCTGAGGTCGCGACTCGTGTGATTAAAGCTCGAGTGTTATCTGTCATTTTAGAATGTCTGGCACCTGTATGGATGGCCAAGTGTATAATTCAACCCTACGAACAGTCTTCCTGTACGACTGTGAATGTTGATTCATTTTCCCATGGCATGTTTGCATTTTCTTTCTTTTCGATTATTAGTGTCTCCGAAGCACTGACCACGTGTGATGGACATGCTGTGCCAACAGTGCTGGAATTCGTTTTCTTGTCTTCAGAACAGGGAGACTTCTTGTTTTACAAGCCGTATTAGGTTGGACATATTTTACAAATGCCAACCCACCACTTTCCCTATTGTGCCAGGTTTATGGGCGATGGGTTGAGCTGAGAGTAGTAACCTGCTGGTGAGCGTATGCCTTGAGTTAGGGAAATGAAAACCCTGTCATCGAAGCTCGTTTCAGTCGATTCTTCCAGGTTACTGGCGAATATTTGAAGAAAACCGAACATTTTTATTATGGGCATCGTCCGACAAAAAATCAAAATCTCCGGCGTTGCGATTCTCTGTGACCTTCGACTTAGTTTGCTTTTCGTTCCTTTGTCGCGACATGTCATTTGTTCATATTGTTGGTGTTAGGTATATTTATACCCTATATTGTATTATTACTATCTTATCTTTTAGTCAATTGGATTGAGGAGAATTTGTGTGTAGGTAAATTCTGTCGTCACTCACCTTCTCAGTTGGAATACTGTGGGGTTACCCGGTCGTTCATTTTTACTCCTGTTGCCGATAACGCGTCTTAGGCGTTCTGATCGCTATTCGTGTTGGTGATATGGAGCTTCGTGTTTCCTAGCTTTTTCGTTCCGTGTTACATGCAGCCATGTGGGTTGCGGCAAACTTTTCGACGATATACGGAGTATATGAGCGAACCGGCGTAGACAGTATTTTCGGTACCTTGGCTATACATCGCAACTTCGTACATTTTCCAACCGCAAGCTGACTGATTGTGGCATTGTTCACGCTGTTAGTCCATTTGATGCAGACTGACTGAAGGAGATAACAGTGATCAAACAGCAAGAGCTCATGTGCATTTTCCATACGAATGGGCTAAATATCTGATTCGTACAGCGAAACTGGAAGTACACATGGATTGTAGATTCCCCGTTTAGTCTACAATCGGACGTCTCCACGACGTCACAACTTACAAGGATTATCAAGCGCACTATCCTCATAGGCACCTTGCTTGTAGTAATAAAAGCTAATAAAATAAAACCACCCACGTAGTGAAGTGACCAACAGTCTCAATTGGCCTGTCTTTAACATCAAGGAAGGGTCGGGGTCAACCCAGTATCGTAAGAACATTTTACACTTTGGAGGTAAAAAGTGTGGTAATCAGTGTGGTCTGTTTGTTCTCTGAGAAAGAAACAAGCAAAAGTAACGTCGTTTGTGTACTCAATGTTAACCAGCTTACTACTTGGCAGAAGCTCCACTCTGTGATCTCTGAAACCTCTGAGTGCTCGTGCCGGAATGTTATTCGTGAAGAAGATAGAGACTAAACAACTCTCTCGAACACCATTCACTGTGGAGAATACTGTGAATAGCTGCTAGTAAATACATTCAAAGCAGGCGTTCAAAGGTGTAAACAATTCGACGTATTTTATTAGAAATTCTTTACGACGGAAACAATCCCAAGGAGAATGTGAGGTAATCGAATCAAAAGCGGTTCTTAAGGCTAAATACCCCACAACGGCTGTCCGAGAAAAAAGGTATCAGTGCTCCAGCCCTTGTCTCAAGATAAGGCTATACCCACGATCGGGTCGAAAACCTTCCTTTTATTGCACTTTGTTTTCTCTGCGATCCTGAGGCTTCCGCGTCATCTGACCGGAGGGTATGTTGACTGTACTAGAGACGCCGTTAATGTCTGTATGTCTAACACATGTTGATGCACCGCCTTTTAAAAGATGGGAGTGACTTAGTTATTGGAGACGACAGTCTCTCACCATTTGCGCAAAAAGTAGCGCATTTTAACTCCGCATCCACTGTGACTTTCGACAAAGGTTAGTTGGAATTGTCGTACCTAAACCGAGTGTGTTCGTCATTCACAGCTGAAGGTTAGGTGAATTATGCAAACCGATCAGCTTATCTCTCAGGTGGCCGTCAGCCATCCTGTTCACGTATAACCTCACGGACGCATTGTCGGCGGATAATGTAACTACGACTCAGAGAAACCAACACTTGACTCTTTCGTGATAACAATGCCTGTTCCATCTCTTCAGGTCGCTTGGCCGAGTAGGCTTTACGATCCGTACACAAACTTTTCGGATGATTGCGTTTCCGTTACCGGCACTCTTTACGGTGTTCGGAGTCAGAGTGAATCAAATGACGTTTGCTCACAAGGGCTGTCGAGTGGGCGGAATTTCATTTTATTAGTCTGCTGTACTCCCTCTGGACATACCTCTTCGTAAATTGTTCCCATTGCCGTTCTGTTTATTACTTGGATTGTGCACTGTTGTGGCCTGGCCAGTTTGACTATCAGTGGTGCGTGACAAACGTTTTCTACGTCCTCGTCTCCGTTCTATGTTTACTAGAAGTTGATTTCTTAACAGACGATAAAACTATACAGGCACGAAGATTTTAAGCGCTTGTTCCAGAATGGTTGACATTCCCTGATGAAATTAGGCTACTGGTTGTTGACGACGATAAAGCCAGTTTACGTCCGTGGTTGGGTTGCATAAGCCAGTCTCCACGTGACACTTGCTATCTGTTATGTTGAAACACCCAGATCGAGGTAGATTTCACGAGGTGGACATAATTGCAGAAGCCGGTCTCCAATATCAATATATTGTACCCAGACAATGAACGTACCACCCAACTGCTTCTCTTTTGAAGTGGGTTGACCAAGTTTTTCTTCTGTATCACCAACAGGCGCAATCATGTCCGAGGATTTAGTTTACTCCAGAGGATCGAGAAGGGCACCGTAGAAGGCGTTCTTGACAGCATCTAGACTACTATATGTTGAAGTATTTGCATATGTGCTCCATCAGAACTGGAATTCCTAGTAATGATGGGTTGGTCATTAGTATTGTCCAAGGGCGAATTCAAATGATCGACAGCGCATGTTTTGAAGGTATAGTATACATCCAGCCCCTAACTTGAAGTGATACGTGCCAGAACAGTTTGCTGACCTCACTGTCCTAGCGTGCAGTCATTAAAATTGTCAATGTTTACGTGTTGTTTTGACTTGAAGAAGTATAAGCTGGAAGTATGGTAGGAGGAAAAAATTAGAAGTGAGTAGACTGTTCTATCTGAGGGATGATAAACTGAGATATTTTCCACTCGCGTATACCGCGGAAGGGAGTTGATTTTGAGGGCCTTTCTGGAGTCTCTTGTTTAACGACCTGACGTGTCAGGCAACACGACCTATGCTTTTTGGATGCTGTCCTCAGCGGTTGCCCCTGAAAGCCTGAATCACTTGACATTGAGGGGCTTATCCACCTTAGAGGATGCAGCGGATATTATACTGATGTCTTATTCCGAACGTTGCTGCACGCGGTAGGTCTATTCAAAACTGCATCAGACTTCTCTAGCACTATACGTTATACAACTTGGTGAGTAATGTGCTGATGATCACGATCAAATGCTACGCGGTCAGGGCACATCTATTAAAATAACCATTTCATACTCTCACACTATCGGGCCTTACTAGATAAACACTCGTACGCATCAGAAGTGGGATGTACAATCGTTTGAGCGTAGCTACTTTGCGTCTGGCTATTTCCGTTTGATGTGTTTGGCATGGTTGTTCACCAGAAAGTAAAAGTCCTTGATAGTGATCAGATTTAGAAGTTTTTACGATGGTTGATCCAATAAACATGGGACTTGAACATATGAGGGATGTGTACTAGTCCTCTACGTTTATAAAGAGTAAAAATTGCCCGGTGATTTTTATAGTTTAACTTCATTTCATTTTAATGAATCGTAATTTCCAAGCCCGTATTCAACGGCAACCACTCTATTATAAATCATTTTTTTCAATTTGTTTTTAGTATCCTGCTCCCTTCTGAAATGTCGGACTGTTACACCTTGTTACAAAAATTAAATCCACAGATCGCATCACAGTTACACCCTAATAACGAGAGAAAAGTTCGGAAAGCTCTCAGGGAAGCGTTGCTTTCTTCTTCCAAGCAGCCATCAACTTCTATGGGGGACGACCTGAAATTCGGATATCCTCGTAATCGTTCGTATCATCCGCGCTATCCTGACGATACCCTTATCCTGTGGGTCGACTGTGATCTTGCTGTCTTGGATGCACGGTTAGATTCACGTGTAGACAACATGGTACGCACTGGACTTATACATGAACTGGATTTGTTTCTCAAAAATTATTTCACAGAGCGCGAGTTCTCCAAATCAAATCAAAGTAAATATCATTAGATTTTTTTTCTTATGACCACATCTGATACAAAACAAACCGTTTGAATGCATTTAACAAAGATTGAATTGTTCGATTTTTCTTGTCTGTGAGATGATTACTGAAACTGTTGGCTTCTCCTCATCGAGTTTAACTTTTGTGAATGTCGTAGTACATGCTCAGCTCAATGGTTACTTCCACGTGACACTGTGTCGCTTTTTTCATTAGACCTTTTCACCGTGGTAAACAGCCAGAGCTATTTGGATTGTGTGTGTGTGTTTCCATTTAGACACATAAACAGTGTGGTGGATAATATAATTTTTAGGAGCTATTTTGTTACCTTATCTGAGCAGAAAAATGACATATATTGCGGTTGAAACAACTGATGACGCACCAGTTTCAACTTGACACACTGATGGCTTGATTGCTAAACCCTTAATGACAACAGGCCACCAAGTTGACCCAGTTAACTCCTTCAAGATACTGTTGTGCAATCGAAACCCGAAGTTATTGGCTTTCTGCGAAGCGATGCTCATCCGAACTTACCAGTCGACGTTATGTGCACCTGTCGGGTTACCATGGTCATGATTACATAATACTTAGTGTGCTTGTAAGCGTGTCTAGTCCCTGTTTGCCTTTATCTGTATGATGCATATAACTGGCATGTTTTACGTTTACGACTGGTGAGATTAAATGAAATGCTAACATATCGCAATCTGTTTTTTTTCTGTTATGATGAACTGGTTAAAGGGAACTCAGTGTTCCATATTTTGTTACCGTTAGCGGGAATTTTGCTTCCTGGATAACAACCCTCGCCAACTAGCAGTACTTCCTTCTTATGTACGCATTCTGAAAAATAAATGTGAGAATCTCTTACTTTACGTAGTCTTGCCGCTTTTGAGTCAGGTTCTGATTCAGGCGTGCATTTAAGTAAAACAACATTTAGCGTCAGCCTACAAGCCCCTGTCCACCCTCCTTTTCGTCATCTTAATCGGTAACAGTACATAATTAGTTGACTTTGACGCTCAGCTACAATACGAGAACAAAACAGGCCTCAGTTTATCGATGAAAAAGGAGACCGGGATCACAACTAATATTCAACATAGCTTCTGTATCTATCCCCAAACATGCAACATCAATGTCCTTACTTCTTACGAACAAGCAACCAAACTGAAATTGAGAGGAACAGTGTCTTCAATTCGGCTTTATTACAGTTCTCACCTCCATCGACTTCACAGACAGCTCGTTTAAATAACAGTGACGCTCACACCACTGAATCTAACTGCCTATCATCCCTTCAAACGTTTCTAACCACAGGCGGTGTGTATGACGCTGCTCGAATTTTTAACGAATGGTAAGAATCTGATCCATGCTTTCTCATTCCGAACGGGACTATGTCCGTTCTTTCCGATTGTCTACTTCTTGAGCTGCGGTGGGCACGAAATACAATAGACACCGAAATGCCAGTTATGAGTGGAGTCAAACTAATTCCATCGTTGTTTTCACAGGCTTTTCTGAATGCAGGAATTATCAATTTACTCCAAACCAGGAAAACGTTCTTAGTTGCCCACACTAGTAAGAGCAATAAATTCAAGGCCTCTTCTAATACCGTATCACCATCGGTAAGAGATCCTCCGACCTTATTGCATTTGTGAGCTTAACTGCAATCGCCGTGGATATTTCTAACTGCACCCAAGGTGAAAGCAGGATACCAGTAGAATTATCTTTTTAATTGTTTAGGCTGGCGATCTATCTCACTGATGATTTCACTGGTGCATGGATACTTTCAACTGGGGACAACCGATTAGCCTGGATAGTCTACTAACGTGGTCTGACGTGAAAGCGCGGATCCCATCTCATTAACTATCTCAGTTATCCAAGATTCTTGACCAGTACTTAGGCTACATCTGAGCTTACAGATGTCCTCCGTTAATTTGTTAAATGAACTGCCATGAAGAATGCTACGTTGAATGTTTAACAGCTTTGAGAACGTTTTTCAAGTAGGTGTTTGTTAGAACCTCGAGCTACTTGCCGCATGCTGTGATAGTTTCTACTTTGTGGCCGTAAAATTTACCTCCAGTTACAGTTAGGTTCCGTGAGTCGCCCAGTTTTCATCGAAGGCCGTTTTTTTACGCATGTTACCGCAGTTTCTCAATGGTTAGCGTCTGTGGTAATTGATTTTCGTTGCTCAGCGAAATTGCGAACGTAAAAACGGTGTACCAGTGCATGATCTGCTTATGTTAACCTTATCTAGTAGTGCTGATAATCCCGAATGAAAACATAACATGTCTAATTAATAGCTACTTGCGGCAGTCGTCCACCATTGTCCGAGCGACTTGGTAATTGCTTAAACCTACCATCCAAGCGATACTTGGCTTCGTCACCTCGATCAGCCGGGACGTTCATATTCCTGCCAGTATGCGTTCGTCACGACTATCCGTCGACCGAAGGTCATTCACAACACTACCACTGCAGTTGCAGAGGGATTAGTAGACTTCCCAGGATTTGAAGTCTAGAGCTGGTCGTAACATAGCATGCCAGACGGACGATGAAAAGGGTACTTTTGACCGGAATGCGGCTTACCAATGCGGTTCCCTCTAGTCGTCTGAAGTGCACACGTACAGTTGGATACGTTGACTGGTTTCTTTAATTTAGCCCCTAAAATCTGCGCACCTTGACTCAGTGATTGTGGCCTGTAAACGAAGGCATCCTATTGACCTAGCTGTTCTAGAGTGCGAACGTTGAAAGTAGTTGTGTTACCTTTTATCCTAGGCCCTAACGAGAGAACACGGATATTGGAGTTTGAGTGGCAGGAGATATGACTTACTGAGTCACGATTACTATGATCCATTCTCATCGTTCTCAGCCTTGGGCCGTGCCCGTGGGTTCCATGGTTCTGGCTGGCTTTGGTCCTGACAACGGTCCGTAAAGTAGTAGAGCACTAAATGAGGACAAATGTAGGGAGAACGGGCGTGAAGGAAAAGAAGGGAAGAAAAGCAACGGGACCCCAGATGAAAAAAATCAAAATCCTTGCAGACAAAGGCTCATTATTGACTTCGGCATACTGCCATGCCAGACAATGTTTGCGACCATCAATCTGGATGGTTCCGAACGTCCCAAATGAGCAGACGTCAGCTACCAACCATGCCGAGGGAGATGCTTATTGCTTTCATAGCCCGTGATCACATTATCGACTGACAGCTTTATGCTTTTGTCCAACCGTGCAGCCTCACTAAATAATGCACAGTACAACAGACGCTGCATTGATATACGGAGTATGTGACCCACCCAGCGATGACTGCATTTCCTATGAATTGTGGAACAAACTGAACACACGCATTGTGAACCTTGCAGTTAATCGACAACTGGACATCTTTCCGAAGTCACACGTGGCAAATGCACTACGTGTTTCTGCTTTCTTCCTACACATCTCATCAGTAATATTACAGATTATTAAGGTGACACTACCTAATAAATTGAATTGACCGGCAGTCTCGAGTGGCCTACCTGAAGTAACAAAGACAAAACTAATGCCAACCCCATCTTCTAACAATAGTTTAAAATTTGAAGGTGCAAAGTGCATACCATACAGACCAACCAAATCATTCAATCGGTTCAACATAGTCTACGCGTTATTTATGGAAGAACAAAGTAAATCACTGTCAGCTTGCTGCCTGACGGAAGCCTCGCTTTGTAATTCTCATAACCTCCGAGAGCTACTTCCGGATTATCGTCCATCACCGTTGAAAAGGAGACGGGGGATCGCACGGTCCCGTCGAAAACCGCCTAACTTGGAAAACGCCCCAGATGTGTTCTCAGTTGGTATGAGAATAAGTGGACTAAATCTGGAGTTAAAACGCAGAGCAAGGGAGAAATAATGTTTTATCAGTTGTGCATCACATGTGATTGACAGATTTGGCTGTTTTTACTGTTGATCTTTTTTCACTGGAAGGAATCTTGAATAATGGTAGATGCTAGCGTCCACTATAACATACATAGCAACATGTTCGTCACTGACTGT
>JTDE01002860.1:21233-47641 GCA_014338405.1 Paragonimus skrjabini miyazakii | reverse complement strand
AGCCATATCTTGTCAACGAAACATTCTTTAAACCGAGCCGAACCAACAAAGGCCAAACTTGATATTAATTTCTTCCTACTTCTATGTCAAATCATGAGCCGTCCATCATGCTGTTTTGTCCAGTCACACCTAGGATGTGTCACTAAGGCTGTTCAGCATCAATGTCACCTACTGTTGTACTGTTATCGGTGATGATGTTAACGATTGCGGTGGTGTTACCGTTGAAAGATGCGGTCAGTAACCGGATGGGAGAAAAACCAAGGTCGTTCACTAGTGACTAATGAAAGTCTGATCTACACATCCTCCAGAACAGAAACCCGCCTGTTCTTCCCTCGTTATTGCTGTACGCACTGCAGTAGACGGACGAAGTGTGATGGTTATTGATAAGTATTACGGGATTTCGGTTGATTGGACAGAAGTTGCAGTTGATTGCGGCTTCCGAATCGCCTTAGACTTTGGCCACAATGGCAAGCGAATATATCTAAACGTTTACTCGTTCTATTTCTGGAGTGTCTAGTTTGAGGTCACGGACGCAACATTCAACACGATTGTTTTATTGGGGCATGGTGCTGTTGGAGGTGGTAACTATTTGATGTGCAACTCGGTTGCCACATGATACTCTCCCTCACACTATGATAATTCCATTATTTTCACTGACAGATAGCGTAACAATTCCATCTTCTTGAGTTCGATCTGCCTCGTTCTCGCGCAACTTGTTTGTGTTTCTGCGGTCCTGCTGACCACCCTGGGCGTACATTTTGCTCACGTTGCTGTTGGTCATTTGGCCTGGTACCTATGCATTCTTTGACCATTGGCGTGTAAAACTTAGTGGTTGTAACCGATTTTGCACCGATTTTCCATGGTTTATTCGCCACGGAAACCTAGTGACGAACTCCTGAATTTTGTTACTCTGGCTGGAAAAAATCTCAGGTGGGCATGACACAACAGATGGATGCCAAAATGTTGTTTATTACAGGAGTGAAACTGACTCTTCTGTGGTTCTCACGAAAGTCCCTATTTGTCTTTCGTACTGTTGTCAGTATGATAGGCTCATCTTGGTTAATATAGACAACCTCTCATTACCGGTCTGTATGGAGCGTATGGGTCATGGCCTCTAATAACGTCTCGCCACCTTCTTTGAATGATGTTGACGGAAAATCACCGGGGTCAGCAGCCTTGGAACGTCATACTACCTTCACACAATCCCAACCCCTGGTTCAGGTGGGTGCTATTAGCCTGGCAGGCTAGGGTGGGGGCATGCCGTCTGTATCCGTCTATGTGAAACCATGCCTTATCGAACGAGAGATAGATACAGGTCATGCTTTAAAGCGCTGTCCGTTAGCACTTTTCCAACCACTGATCAATTGCTACGTATACTGTTGCTGCCGATGTACTAAGTTGAGCGTAGGTTAGGTTCTTTCAAGCTGTTTAGATCTACGCATAAGAATTCTCGGCGACCAAAACTGATGCCGACCCTCTAGAACCGAGTAATGTCATTAATCACTAATTTGCCGAGTGCCCACATCTTAGTGTGAGGCACTGGAATAATTATTTGGAAAGTTTTCCTTGTTGCCACTCATTTGTATCCGCCTCGTAATTGCGCGTTTGCTTTCAGTTTATTCGATCGAGACTGATTCAGTTATTTGAAAATACTAAACATAAATCGAGTATTCAATCATCAGTGTTTGTTCACAAGTTTTGTTTTGCTGTTTGTCTGCAGCTCGTTCAGACCAACTCAATCGATTGTTCACTGAAACCTGTTCCGTCAATGATCCTTCCGGGCGGCGCGGTATTTTACAAACTATCGGATTCAAAGAATTTGCGGACTACTTGAGTTTACCACCAGGCTCAGCAGAACGCGAATCGCAGGAAGGTCAACAAATGTTGACGGCTGCAATAGAGAAGGTGAAAGTTGCTACCCGACAGTATGCTCGCCGTCAGGTTGGTTTTCCTTAGATTATTTGTATTATGCGCAATCCCTCACATAATTCAGTGGAACAATCCGAAGCTTTTTAACGCGTACAGGTTTTCGACGTTGAACTTGAGTAAGGGAGCACATATGTTTGCACAATCTATCTCGTGACTTTCCGTTGCTTTCGGACACGTGTGCATCGCTTATGTTGGACTTGCCTTAGTTAACGAAACTCTGCTTGAAAATTTACTCATTCAGTGTCTTCACTTTGCAAATCAAACGTCTGCGTTGCGGCTTCATTAAGTACTTTCGCTTCACAGTCAGTTCGGTAATACAGCGACGTTACTGATGTCACTAAATTCGATAAATCATCATATTTCCTAACATTTTTAGCCACCGTCTGTGTGCGTCACGGGGCTTTCACTCCACAACTACTCTTATAAATAGTGGACTGTATTACCCAGCAAATTGAGGACAGTACAGATTGGTTGAGTTGGCTGCATATGAGTGCTTCTGTCCTTTAAACTCGTTCTTTTGTCTCATCCTTCTTTGCACAGATTAAATGGATAACGAACCGCTTTCTACGACGACCTGAATTCGGGTGCATACCCGTCTACCGGCTGGATGTGACCGAGAGTATGAAAAGTACCACTGGGCTTTCTTCTGACACCTGGGACATCAATATATTGGCCCCAGCTTGCCGGCTAATCTTTGATCATTTGGTCGATTCCGGTGCACTGGCTCAATTAGTAATTGGGAATCCTGCTCGATTGAATACCCTGTTGGATCTTTGTCCCCCCTCCGCTCGTCCTCGTCCGTGTGATTTTTTGCCTATGCGCGACGACTCTGCTCAGATTGGCGCCGGTTCTTCTGTGGACTGCCTATTTTCTTGTACTGTTTGTGGCAATCGATTGTTTTTCAGACGTGCGGATTTCGAGGAGCACATGCGAAGTCGAAGTCATCAGAAACGCATTTCAAAGCTGCGCAGACGTCAACTACTGAATAGTATCAAGTGTTGAAATTTTTGAAATAGTCAGCTGATACTGCTTGATTTTGGGCAGTGTGAAAATTGATTACATACTTTTTTAAATAAAATTATTTTTTTGCTGAGGAATTGTTTTTATGTAAACATGTGGTTTTTCGTAGTTTTCACTCTGAATATTGTGCAATTTGCCCTGCTGTTTTGATGTTTTAGTTCCGAAAGAACTGTTTATATCACACGAATTTGAACATCAAGTTGTGTTGTGCCTGCCTGAGTTTAGCAGTTCGCGTTTTGGTAATACAAAGTTTTTGTTCGTAACTGCACTCTCTGACCTTTTGTCAGAACACCGGGCAAAACGTTGGGGTATTATCCCTTGCGGTTAGCAATTTTCGGACGTGATTGGTCAACGAAAGTGCAATGAGATCAAGGAACATTGTGTTCAGATTTTCACTTTAACCCATCAAGCCGATGGTATAAATTTTCGCTTCCGGTGTACAATTTCGTCTCAGCTGTCCGAGTAATCTGGAAGTTCATATCCATTAACAAACTTCCATTTGTATTCTGCTTTATTCGATTACTGATAGATTGTGAAAGTGTTTAGATAGATACAAGTATCTGCTAGAATCTGATCTGAATGAACGCTCTACGTTTTCAAAGTCCTCGTGTATTTTGTTTGTATCGTTGCTGACATGCGGCACTCTTTTAACTGGCTTAATGTTAGTGATTCTCAGACACTCTGCTAGTTTGATCATCTGACTCATAGATTGGGTTATTTATGCCATCTGGCTCTGTATTACGCCTGTTGTCAACTTACGGTGTTCGTGTATTATTAGGTAAATAGTTAGATAAAGCCATATTTTTAGCCACTTTAGATGTAAATGATTCATACGAGAGTATCTTGCCGTCACATATTACGTGCAAATTCGTTTAAGGCTTTCTTCTGTTTTCGTCAATTAGTGGAAACATTCCCAATTGCGTGTGAGCGGATTGGATGTATTTCTGGTTGTTAAAAAGTTTGTGATTAGGAGCTTGGGTCGCTTAACAGTACACTTACTTGTACTATTTGTTTTCCAATAAAGACGCACAAAGTTTATCATAACTATATTCGAGGATGGAGGACAAGTAACAATCTAGGTCTGTATATGTAGTCAAGTGCGATAAGCTTGATGAGTTTGTTGCTTTCGTTTAATTGTAATTGTCATCGGTGTACTTTTCTGGTGACCTGCCAGTGCGCGGTGTTAAAATTATCGATTTATTTGTGTGTATGCTGTGACTACTAGGACGCATTGTTGTAATCAGTTTTTTCCACATAATTAGACGCTCACGATGGTTTCGTTTTATGGACGGAATGTAGTCTGTTTTGGAATCTATTCACACAAGGTGGTCACTCATATTTGACTTTAAAAAAAGAAACAGGTCGCTTTTTCTTTCTTTGACAAATGTGTGAATGCCACCGAGTGTTCGGAACTAGGCGGCAATATAAACAGATGGTGTACAGTTGATATCGACTTCCTGTTGTGTTTATCGTAATCCTTATACATGCAGGATTATGTTAGGTCGCACCGTACGAGAGCGTCACTGGAGTTTAGTGTTTGAGCCTGTACGTGCATCATGTTCACGTTGCTCTACACACCTTTTCTTTAATATAGTACCCTCTGGTGAGCCAATTTCTGTTATGTATGTTTGTCTCAGTAGTCAACGGTACTGCCGTTCACGTGATAGCACGGGATTTAAATCTATGCTTTTGCTAATTGGTTGCACGAATGTGGTTTTCAAATTACTTGAAATCTTGTATTGTCTGGGTTTGCGCAATGTTGTGCCTATCCGATATTTATTTGGCTATTCTCTTTGGACTTATTTGCTTTCCTTGCGTTGTATCCCATTAAACTGTAGACATTTTCCACACTAGTCCATCTGTTATCTAATGTGGACCAAACTGGTCACCAGTGGGATCAGTTTCTATCAGAAATTGATTATTCGGCTGGAGAAAAAATGGGCTGATCATCATCCACCATCTTTCCGCAACTATGTTTTGTTCAAGAAAGGTCAGTTGACTGTTGCAGGGCGTTGTAGTTTCACGATATTTTTCACGCAGGGGTTGGTCATCTCATATTTGAAAACCATTCAAAAAGGAACATCTTGGTTTGTCACAGACATTAACGCTGTATGTATCCTCATTTCTGGTGTGCAAGTAGCTGTTGACGTGTAAGAACCTTTTACAGTTTAATTTTTGTGGGCACATCTGAGTACGGATGTTTTTTCTTCTGCCTACTATTTGTTCATCTTATCGATTACGGATAGTCTTTACAAGGCAGTTCGAAGGGGCGCTCCCTTTTTATCACAACTAAAGTTCGTAGAACGGACACCCAGTAGGGTGTGTGCATCAACTGGATCCGTTCATCAACTCTGTTCCTTTTTAATTTACGATCTCAGTTCAAACGTGCTCAAAATTTGTCTTGGTTAAGAGGTGAGCATCAAAGGCTGTCCGTTTTTTTCTGTTTTCAAACGGTCAGAAGCTCCTACATGCTGTGCCGTCGATGGTGCTCAGTGAAACGAACGATCATTTTGTTCTATATCTTCCTGTACTTATCGATCCAGTCAGAGATACTTGAACACTAGTTAGGGTTTCCCCGATATTAGACCCATGCGTTCGTGTAATTCGCGTGGAGAGTTTATCTGAGGCTAATTTAACTTAGAATATGGGCCATTTGGTTTAATCGTATTCCTGGTTTCTCGCTTGCGCTACCCAACAACATTGTTCTGTGCACTCCTCTGTAGGTACGTCGGCGACCTTGGTGGATATAAACGATTTGCTACGCATCTGGACCCGATCGGCACTCGAAGGCGGTGGATTTTCCCAACTTTTGCCAGCATTGTCCCGACGAGAGCTGTATGTACTTCGACAAGTAGGTCATTTTTAGTTTGCTTACTGCAGCCTTCTAATCAACCCGAGGTATTGTCTAGTTCGTTGTCTAGTTTTTTCAAGTCGCGATTCGTTGACTACTTCGCTGTATTATCGAAAATTTTCTCACATAAGTACCACCTTTTATTCGGTGGACAACAAGCCAGATAAGTCAAATTGCTTCCGCTGCGAAGCAATTATTCACCGACTGACTTGAAATAGTATGTTTTAGAGAGCGGAAAGTGTAAGACACGGTCAACCAATGTATAGTTTCACTTAAAAGGTAAAATCGAAGTCATTTACCTTTGGTGCCTGGCGGTGTATCTTGCTTATCATAAGGTTACATGTTACACGATACATAACCTCTCTTGTCAATTGTAGTAGTCGCTGCTGCACCTTAGTATGTTTCTACATTTCAGAAGTCAGGCACAGCTTCCTCTTAAACTGTCAGCAGTGTCTTCAATCCCTCTTCCCGTCTCTTTGAAGCATTGTATTTTGACGTGATCGAATGCCATGTTGTATAAGTGGGTTAGTTGACTGAGCTCATTATCTTTGCTTTATCTTTGCCAGTCAACGTAAGAGAAAAAAAAACCAGACTGTTTTTGTTTGAAAGTTAACACTCACCCTTTTCGATGCTCCCAATCCAGTAAACTAAGATTTTATGAATCGAACATAACTCAAGATTGAACGCAGCTTCCGCGTTCCCATAGACTTTTCAACCAGCTCCCTTCAGAGGGAAGCTCTTGTTAGAGTTCGTCAGTAGTGCACACGTTTACCTACTTCTCGGCTAACTGTGATCTTACTGGTCAGACTTCAACGTGTTTATTCTTCACAATGTTTACCTGCTGTCTATGACTAACTGCCGCCGACTTTCCAGATGATTTTTGTACTATTGTAACATACAAGCCGGCCGTTTTTACTCTGAATGCCCATAACACTTACGGACAAAATTTGGGTCACAGTGGAAACACCAAGAGACAGCGTTCTTTCGAAGTGGGGGTTTCAGCAACAGTCCTGTAATAGGAAACAACACAAACAGGCATCAGCCAAAGGCCAAGTAAGCCATGCATACGACTTACACAAACGGAAACTAAAACGGCGCCAACAACACAGCAGCGCGCACTGTTACACAATTCAAATCCAACCAGTACGCACTTGCTGGTTGCGACTGCGCATTACACTATTATCCAATTTCATCCTGTTTTTTCCGATAGCCGCCCATTTTTAGTGCAATCGGTTCTCATTTAATTGACACTGGCCATCCTATCGTGTTTGGAAGTCGCCGACGGTTTTCTCGGCTATAACTTCGGTTGGTTGGGAAACATACAATGTTTGCCTTAGCTACTGTGAGTTTGCGAGTAATATGATTTGTATGATGTTTTTTCTGTACTCTAGGTGCCTAGGGACCTTTTGCGTCTTTCACCTGTCCTTTTGTTGGCACCCCTTCCCGGAACGATATTCATTCTCCCACTCTTGTAAGTTTTTATTTATTTTGAGGTTATGTAACCACTGGGGATGCTGGTTGGTTTTATCTGTTTTGAGCATTTAGTTGCAAATGGTGTTGAATAATCGTTTGCAATTTTCTCAAGCTCAGTGATCACCCAAGAAGTATATCTCGACTTTAAAGTGACCGCCGTTGGCTCTGTCGTTTGAAGTTATTAAAGGGTTACGTAACGTTAGAATGTCCTGTTAGTGCAACTGTTCCCATATGTGCAGCCATGTATTTTTATGGTCTTCGAACACGACGATTGTTTTTTTTTAAAGTGCTATGCATATTTTAATTTCAAGACATCTTTGATATCGGCTTCATGTTCGTAAGATTGAACGAGTTAGGTAATTGGTTCAAAGCTCGTTGCTTTTCACGCACTCTTTCTAACTATATGGACATTCTGAGTTCTCTCTTTAACTTTGATAATTATCACCAGATATTCCATGGTGGTACACAACTTCTTGTCGGTATTATGTTCACACTCAGCTCATTCACGCTCACATATTCAGTGATTATATCGATTCACAACAAGACGTGCTTAGTGGGGAGCAAAATTCCATCGACTAGTATTAGACAACCGCTTTCAGTGTTATTGACTTCTTCCGTTTATAAAGGCTAATGCTAAATCACGTAGTGAAGCAGTTGAATGTAAAAGAATGATCGAATGAGACGACGGACATGTTAGTTACTTAGATCAAACCCTAAAGTGATTCACATAGCGTCATAAACGGTACCTTTTAGGGTAACACATTATAACTGCGGCAAGCTGTATGGTCTCGTCTCTGGTGATGTTAACTGCCAAGTAGTGTTATGACACAAAGGTACTTATCAGATAGTTTCCTAGGTGATTACTGAGAGATATAGGATAGCCCCATTCTCCACTTTCAATTTCTTTATTGTCATTTTAGGATTATATTCACCATCCAACCGTAGTTCATGGGAGTTAGTGTTTTGGTAGCTTGCTGTTCGTCATGACATGCTTACAACCTACCATAGATACAGTGACTCATGTGTACTGTTGCAACCATTACCCACACCAAGATAAGTCTGCAACGTCTTTGGCAACCGTATATCATGTTTCAAGGATGGTTGGTACCTTTTGGCGAGCGATTTATCTTCCTACTGTCATTATGAGTGACTGACAGGATTATGTGATTTTTATTGAAATCATTGTTTAAATCTCTTATTCTGAGTTCTTTCAATCTCCATTAATTCTTACTAACAAGGATTTCTGTTTTCCACCGATCTTCGCTAGTGCAATTCCAAATCAATAACTTCATTCCATGCCTACTACATTACTTAGTAAACTGACAGATGTATTTCACTTGCTGCTCTTCGTATGCTCATTTCTCCGTTCGTGTGTCACCCTGTTATATATGCTTCGTGTGAGTAGTATTCATTGTGATAACATTCTATATGCATACCGACTAAATTTACTTCCCGTTTCCAGCTGATAAGCTAATTTTTACCTACTCAATCTACTCTGTTTTGACGTTCTCCACACCTCAACATTTTCACTATTTGTTTGGGGAGCTTTGACAACTTCCTGTCTTCCCGACTAATCTCGCTCATTTTGTACAGCAAGTTCGAGATTTGCGCCATAGTTGGTAAAACGCAAATTCTAATTTCTTGTTATCTTTTTTGCTGATTATTTTTTTAAAAACTAGTTATTCTGTTCCTATTCAGATTTACCTTGGTGGCGTCTCTCCGAGACATGTTAGCTTATTTTGTTTGAATAGTTCAGGCCCTAATTTACAAACCATTCCGTTTTTCTAATTTTTTGACCGACGTCCTTTTATTTTTATTCATTCCCATTGTTGTCCCAACTTCTGAAACGTAGTTTTATTGACTAATTTTATGGACTATTGTCAATCAAATATTGTTGCGTTAGAAATCTTGTGGTGTTGAACAAAATGGTTCAGGTAAGCTCGTACAAAATTTCGGAATCCTTATGTTTTGTAGTTATACATATGAGCCCCATGCGTTTGCCCTCTTCTATACGTTTATTTTATGGTCATATGCCAGTAGGACATCACTGTCTATCGTTAGTATATTGGTACCATCGATAGTGATGACCATGGTTCAGGGTAGTTGATGACCTTAATGGGAGTTGGTCCAATCTATTTGAGACGATTATATTGTAACCACTGCCCTTGGTTTTAAAATGACTGGGCTTCTCTTGGTAATAACAGACCAAACCACATCGGTTGTTTCTTCGAATATGTATCACTCGTAAACACCGATATAACAACCCTAAACGGCCTGTCGTGTTCAAATTTGAATGATCTTTTGAAGAGCTTGAGGATGGTCCACTTTTGGTCAAGACTGCACAGTGAACATAATTCTACTCATAAATTCAATCAACATGTGTTCCCTTGCCTTCTAGATGCCACTTACAACCCTATTCGTTGTTTGTCTGCAACTTTATGTTGATTGTTTGAACTTAGGCAATGGTTTTATGATTAAAGTTCCATCTGTTTTCCCCCATTCCGTGTCTGTTTGTATGCACAATCAGACTGCTTTACGGATACTGCTTTACTAATACTTGCAGCTTGGTTGTGTGTTTACAGAATTTTGAAGCCTTGATATTGATTGATTCGGTTAAGCAGGGCTGGTCTGTATTTGGTTTCGGCCTCTTTTTTTATATATTTGCTTGTATGAAAGTTTCTCATAACTATTGTCAACTGATCTGTTGTTATCACTAATGATAGTGCTGCTGTTCTCTCATACGTTGCGTTCCCACAGTTTTGCTTTCCCCCGTTTGTTTCTGAATCGGTCATTTTGGACAGACGAGCAACGGGACCGGTTCGACGCTGAACAACTACAGTTTCGACAACAAGTAGCAGCTCGCCGTGTGTTGGCTAGCCTACACGACGCTTACAGTCGCCTTCGTCTGGACCCGCACACATCGGCTCCCATGAATCAGTACCTGGACTTACTACATTATGTTCATGAACAGGTCAGCTAAAACCACGGTGGTCTTGGATCACTCTTTTTATGTTGTACTGAACCACAGGGGAAAAAAATTAAGGTCACTACCCAATCCCTAATTTTGCTACCAAACGTTAGAGCATGTCTGTTATTTATTGTTTTATCAGTTAAAATCATTACACATCATAATAGTGTTAGATTATCTCGTGCTTGTTTATTCTTAACTCTAGAACAGCGAATTACTTAAAAATTCATCATCAGGCTAAATATATCACATTCATTTTACACATTTTACAGGGTAATCATGAAAGGGGTAATCTAAATGTGATGGATACATTTCGCCCAATCTACCGAGTTAAGGTCACTCAATCGAAGACGGTAAGGCCTAGGATTCTGTCCACAGCAGAAGCTATTGGAATTGGCCTGTATAACCCACCCCTGTGCGTCCAGAAACGTTTTGTTCAGACTTTGGAGCTACCATGACCATCCCCCCACTCTGTTAGCCTGTCAAGAACCATTGTTCAAGTGGGTACTTGATGCAGTGTGACATTGAACAGCGAATTAGTTAACACGGACTACCCTTCAAATTGTAGGCGGCATGACCTCCCAATATGTGTGGAAGGCTTGGAAGGTTGCGCGACTTATTTTATTTTTGGTGTTATGCCCGAACTTCAAATTGGTCGTGTTAAAGACCAGCCTTCCAACAGCGTTTAAAAAAGTCATTTCATTTCCTTCAAATGAAGCGAAGTAAATAGTCCAGGTTGCCCGCAACTCGCTTCAACATATGGTATACTATACAGATTATCCGTACAACTTCGATCGCTGTCTGAATTCTTTTGATCACTTCGAATAGCTGACAAACATTCTGGCGACCGAACTCCTATTGGACGACTATTCTACATTTTACAGTGGTACTTTCGGCGTCATGGACACCTCGTGCTAGGGACATCTGAAAATTGTCTTCGACGAACAAACCTTAACCGTCGTCAGAGCAGCGGTAGTGGATGATCGGAATGTCACATATCACTAGTTCCAGCAACTATTGGGCTTCAATAATGTGTCCATCGAAATACGTACACACGTTCACTTTGGCTTTTCAGGAGCTCATTCGGTCTCCGTGCTCTGTCCAATGTTGAAAAACAACATGGCATCCGTTTTGCTGGAACTTCTTCTTTGTAATTGACGGCTTCATGTCCAGAAGCCTTTCCAGGATGCATCTCTACCTAAATCCCAGAGCTCAGAATAGTCCAAAGTTAGCGTGCGTCAAAAGTCGACCGGAAGACTAACGACAGCAATTTCTTCCTTCTCGAAAAGAACTTTTCATCACAATAAACCAGGAAAACTGTGACATCTGTTTGGTACATTGCGGTGTTTACCGAAGGTTTTTCTGATTATCGTTGTTAGTCGCTCCAATACGGGATTGCCTCGTTTGTTGCACCACAGTAACGCGCCTGTCCATAACTCGAAACCCACAGTGGATTTCCTTTCCGATTCCGAAGTCAGTTTACTTAAGCACGCGCCTTATTTGCTCGACCTTGTATCTTTCTTCCAAAAATGAAACTAATTGAGATGAAAGAATCTTTCATGCAAGCCGAATTTGATAATGTTCATAGGAGAAAAATATTGGACATTTCTGCTTTTTCTTCACTATCGGAAATCGCACTACGTTCCTTGCTGCTCACACAGAAAAGGCCTTCTGTGTTTACTTCGTTTCTGCAAGCGGTAGGTTGTGTGATACATTAGATACTTCGTGTTGTGTATATAAGCGAGCTTTGACGAATATTAATGTTGAGAGATGAAAATATGTACCAGCTCCACATCTCTTGCTTGAGTGCGCATGGTAAGTTTTTAATTCAATTCCGATGGTAGCTCATTAGAACGGCGGTTATGCCAGAAAGAATCATGTTCCTGGAAAGCTACTGAAATCTATGTGAGGAACCTTACAGCGATTCATACAGACGCCATTGTCTTCTGTTCCTCGTCCTGTTAGGTGGCGTCCTGAACAAAGAGTGTTCGTTGGCCCCTTGATTAGGCAAGTAAGTTTTACTGACCCGGATCCCATGTTATTCAGTGGCGACCACGCTGCCGTTTACCACGTAACCCCTCATTCGCAAGTAAATTACCTCATGGCAAGCATTGATCCGGTATTTGTGCCGTATATCCAAGCCTCCAAATGAGTTTAATGTGTTCAGCATTCAACAAAGTCTGTCCGTTCCGAAGACACTGAGTAAACACACATAAGTCCGATTTCGCAGTTTTCACATTTTTTCGAGGAATGTTTCTATTACACTGGTTGACCTGGAGTTTTGATCCAAACGTGTTCTACCATCTCGAGACGCTGTCTGAACTGTGTACATCAACGGCCCCTCAACAACGAGAATGAGATTATTTGAGTCGAGCACACATTCATCCATTCATCAGGAGCATCTCGACATGGTTCGTTAGAAAATCGAGCGGGGCCGGAGAAATACATTCTGGCATGCTGTGGCAGATCACTTTCTGAATTGGCATTATGATTATTTTGCGATAATTTTTGTTACCCTTTTATCTACTTCGAAAATAGTGCCCTGTCTCGAAAATACTGTTTGACCCTACAGTTGTTTGTTTCATCAAGGAGGCGTTTGAGATGACATCCTCGTAAGGATTCGGATGAACAGTTCACTGACGATCGATTTTATTCCGTTTCACTCTGAATTGAAATGTCTAGGCTCAAATTTTCTGACGGTATTCAGCTCGCGTTTATGTCAAAATCAACTAAACTTCAGACTATCCCGCATTAGTTACCACTTTGTAGATATACACATGAACAAACATAACAGCCGAACGTCGAATTAGTCTTGTCTCAGGCAGGAGACTGAAATTCTTCACCTTCACCGGGCACATCTCTGGTTCAGGATTTGACAAACGACCTTTTTCTGGACTGTGGGATAAGCGGCATACGGAACAAGTGTGCAATCACGAATATTTTATGATAGCACTAACAGGGCACGGCGGATTCAGAGGCGACCACAGAATAGCACATTTGTTACCAACCAAAGGTTTCTCAAAACCCTGGTTCACATCTTACTCAGTTGAAGGGTGACTTAATGGGATAGTTGCTAGTAGCCATGGTTGTCGTACTGTGGCAGCCTTATGAATCAAGTGACTTATCTAATCATTTTGCATCATTCACTCATTTGAACATTGCATCAGAAATAAAAGTTTCTCCAAATAAGTTCGCCTCTTCATGCTCTCATCAATCCCACATGTAGCATAAACGTTCATCTAAAAAATGCAAGGAGTACGAAATAACAAATAGCCTGTGCCTCGACCAGGCGATACCACAACTTACAATTTTCTCGCCGCAGTTGTTCCAGTTCTTATGTCCAAATGTGTTCATGTCTATTTTTCTGTAGTGTTTTTTTTGAACATTTATATAATACTTTTCATGATTTTTTATGTGCAAAATTGATGGTCATTAGTCTGACATTATCACGGAAGATATTGCTAAAAACGGAGTGACTGTAATTTTTTTGTGAGTCTATGGACAATAACTAATGTTTCAACTTTTTGAACTAATTATATATTCTGGTGTTCAAGTTAGGAAACCAGTTAAATCTCTTACTTTGTACCGGTGTCTTCACTTTCCTTTACACAACCTGTTCAATTGTGTGGCACTTACGAGGTCCATCGTCACATCTAGCATATCTGGAATCTTTACATAAGTAGTTAATTTGACGAACTGCATCAATTACCTGTTCGAATAATACATTGGGCCCGAATGTTTTGTTATGTAAATCCAAACGTTTGAATTGTATGAATTTTACAAGTCGGGCGATTATAGAAAGTAGACCCATCCCGCAAAACATAAATTTCTAATACTTCCAAATAACGATGCCTATTGCGATGTGTGTATCACTGACGTATGGTAACTGATATACTCTCAGGCGACCAATTTTGGCCGTGCAGCCTCCAAAATAAATGGAGAATTCCATTTTCTTCTTGTTAGAGTCCGTTGATGACGTGTGTCCTTGTCCAGCTCGAGATTCAAAATCCAGTCTTAGCAAAACTTAAACACTCCGTTGACCTGCAGTCATACGGTTGTGGTGTCGAGGTTGTAATCACTGCCTCATCCGGTTAATTGCCAATTGGCGTGTTTATAACAACTAACTCAGATTCTGGTTCAACTTCCAATATGCTTGCTATGCGATGGCTTGTAGGGTTGACCTTAAAGATTCATTTGCAAACAGATCGGATTCGTTCGAACCTTTGGCTTTTTGCGATACTGCCAATGGTCGAGCTCATGAGTCGTCTGGAGGTGTGGTTCAAAGTTGTCATGTAATTCACCATGGGTATCTAATCGGAGTGCCCATATATATAATATAAAGGAAAGCAAAATTCATGATTCAAGAATCGTCGGTATAAAGTAGGTAGATGGTGAAAACCCGTTTGTTAACTCTGCTTAAGAATATGAATATCATGGTAAAACAACAAACTAGCGGTGGAGATTTCCACAGTTTGCAAGTTTTCCTTTTAGAAAAAGCGGATGAACGAAACTCAACACCGAAACGCGGCAACTTCGGGTCACATGTGCTTGAGCGTTTAACCAGGAAAAGAACATGCTCCGTCATTTTGGTGGCATGCTTCTTTTGGTTGACAAGAGAGTACAAGTAACATCTCTGCGGTGTGATAACGACCGAGTAATTAATGTTAGAGCTGAATCGTTAACGAAATTCACAGCTTCGTTTCGAACATTATCCAAAGGATGGGATGTCCAGTCTGTTTCGCAAATGTAAGACCATCTGTACCTTTTTGATAAAATCGGTAATTTCGCACAAACCGATCCGTTTGGACAGTGAAAGGGGTCAACTTTCAATCGGGACAAAAATTTTTCGCATAATATGCTAATCAAGTGAAAACCAATCAGAATTGTCACAAATCGCCTTTCTGATTTTTGTCTGTCTGAATTTGAAGGAATATGTGAATTTCGATTCAGAATCACCACTCAGCGTTTGTTCACGAAATTAAACTTTATCGTTCCGTTTGTAGTGGAACTTTTAACCGTGATTGCTTGAGCACCCACTAACAAATAACGATATCTGAGTAGTCGGGGATTTGGTTAATTTCAAGTTGAACATCTAGGGCGCAGTGGTAAACACGGTTGTCTCATGAACAGCGTGGCCGTGGTTCTAGTCCCGGCAATGGCGAGGATATGCACTACTGACGAGCTCTAATGAGAGCGAAACTTGAGTCTAGTGCTTCTTTTCGGAGGGGGTCGACTGGAAAGTCTATGGGAATGCGACACATGCAATCAATTATGGGTGATGTTCAACTTGAAATTATTGATGAATTATTTGAGGTCCCGTAACTTGTATTCTTCGAAGCCTCCAGACCGAAATCTCACTTGATGTTGCTTACGCTACCGCTTTTCGGAATCACCTTGTGTAGTATTGCTATTTTTGCTTGGAGTGTGTAACTCATCCTATTTCCAGTTCGTTTCTTGCAATAATTTCCACTAACTGCAATGTGATTTTCATTTCCCGAGTTTTTTTGTCTCTTAGGGCCCCGTTCGATTTCTATATCTCTTACTTCCATTGTGTACAACGGAAAACCCTTCGCTCAGTTTTACTTTCTGTGAATTTATTTTTGGTTAACAATGACTACAGTTAGTCGATCTTCGGAACAACTCAATTCATTTGCTATTTCCCAGGTTATTGTTACTCTGTCGACCGGTGATCAAAACCAATTTGGCCACAACTGAACATTTAATTTTCTTTTGTCTCTCTTGGTCTAGATACGGACAGACACTATTACATTAAGTGTGATGCTACCATTTTCTGACTTCACAATGTTTTATATTGCGTTAACTTCCTGTGATAAAACTTTACTCGTATTTACAGCTGCCAACTTTTACTCTCATTTGAAGAAAACTTAAAGCTTTCGAAATTTCAGCCAAAAAAACGGTTAGTCTTATGATTGTGGGACAGACCACACGATCGGCGCCTATCTTAGATGTACATACATCATTCTAAAGTGAGATGAATATGAGATTTATAAATCACGAATTGCTGGGAGAAGGTTTAAAACTGAAAGCTTGTAAAATTGAGAACTTTTTTTGTCGTTGAGAATTTCGGAGACACAGAAATTGGTTGTGAAAAATGGGTAAACTCAAGAGAGTTATGTCCGCGGAAATAGGAATAAAGTTGAAGTCCAAAGTTAAAGAATCGAAGGACAAAAGTTGAACAGCGCAACTCATGATCAAATGTGGAAAGGCTAAATATTTCGGCATTAAAAGATCTCCATTGTAAAATTCGTTTTTGATCACTGTGATCACAGTGTTGACTGAATTTCGAGTTAATGAGAGTCGATAAGATATAGGACGTTGTGTGAGCGGAGTGCAGGCGTAGTGGGTTGTCGAATTATCTGCAGAAGCATAAAGGGACTAGTTTAAACACGGTGACCGAAGAGATGGAACTTCATGGAGCGTTGATACTTTTTCTTGAGAAGTCTGTACGAACTGTGATTAATATAGAGGGCGCTAATACACACCCTCAGTTTCAAATCGAACTCTGATGTGGGCAACTTGATTACTGAGGCTTCGCGGCAGACTCAGCCGGTGATCTAATTTCATTTTAATGCTAATTTCGGATAAATTTAACTCTGTTTTGAAGCGAAGACAGCAAAGTAGGCCGTTTTTGAAAGATCTATTATTTTATGCAAAACTTGAAGTGTAATTTGGTAGTTCTTGTCACTGACTTGTCACTTTCTTAGCCTTTTCGCTGGTTACGTTGCAGATACTGACCGGAACCTACCTCAGCTCTGAGTGTCTAATGCGCCTTGAACCCCTTTTCCGTGATAAATTGACATTAGAAAAACTGAGCAAAACGCATGTGGTAAGTGTGTCGTTTTTCTTTATGATGATTTTGGGAACTTTGTTGCTAAGACGTTACATGATCAGTCAGTTTTCTGTACCAAAACATTATCCAGACTTAAGGAATACGATGACATCTGTTACGATGGTTAATATGGGTATAACAACATGTTGCCGTTTTTATACGGTACGACGCAGCATATCTTCATTGTGACCGGTGCTCTACCGCTGTTTCTGAGTTGTTGATACCGTTTAGCCATTTCATCGATGTCTTTATTTTCTAAAAAATATAAAGCTGTCGGATCACTATCTAATTGCTTACTTTAACTGCGATAACTCTCTGGGTGAACTGGTTAATCGTTTCGTTCTGCGGTTAGCTTCCGTGAAGTCTAAAGCGCTACATCGTAATTTGCGTGATCCTATGATTTCACTGACCATCGTGGTGGCGAGTTGTACTTGGTCGCTAAACTCGCCCACCCTAGCTAAGTATCCGTCTATTTGAATTGAACAATACAGTTCTGATAGTATTCCAGTATACTTACCCTAAAATGAATAGCTTTGGGTTGGGTTCTTGTTATGCCTCATCGTAAGGAGACGATCCCTGTCAACTAGGAACGAAGTTGCTCGTTAAATGTTGGTTTGAAGGTAAGCACCATAGGACACTTCAGTCACCATTTCGTACCCTTGCGGTCGTAGCTAGTTCGAACTGTCCATCCGAGATGCACCACCAGCGAGGTGTGAGCAAGTTACGTTACGAAAGATTTTATTGTTACCTTTTCATCGTTGCTGTTACTGTTGTGCCAGTTTTGCTAAACTTGTCAAGCGAATGACCATAGGCTTCGAAGTACATACCGGATGCTATCATCTGTGATGCTGATCTAATGCCAGCATTTATTTTTTGTGTGATAGAAATGTTCAACATCTCCGTATTCACGCTCTTTTTACTAGATTGTGAAACTTGTTTTTTTCCTGAGGATGATTTTCTAAAACTATCTGTTTTCGACTATTTCTGTCTGCTTGACATCGCGTCGGATAACTAGTTGGATTGTTCTCCAGCGTGCTTTTGCAGCAAACAAGGCTTGTTGTTTTTGCTGCACATACTTCAGTGATTGACGCACGGTTTCACGAATACCACCTCATCGCTTGAACGCTGCGCAGTTTTCATTCAACCCGATAGCCGGTTTATTCGTTTGCAGCGGAAGATTCGCGGAATGAAAGCTTTAAAGGTATTGCCTCATTCGGTAGGGTTGAGGTTCACATTCTGGCACGGAATTTGGATGCGAGGTCGATATCTGTCGAGCTTTCGTTGTGCACTTTTTTTGTCACTTGACAGTTCCTTTTCGTTTCTGCTCTATGTTCTTTCCAGTCGGCTAGACTCAGTTAATATAGTGTAGTAGTTTTAGGGTAAAAACCTCTCTACTCACACTCGGAATGTGGGTGACGGTCACAAAAACTTTTACCAAATAAGACCGCATTAATGTCGGTTAAGTAGTAGGTGATGGTCGCTTGAGCCTGTCTTAGTGCTTGAACTTGTGTTCATTACCAAGGGCAAAGGTATATTCGAAGCTGGGGCTTAGCTGTGAATCATATTTTATGCTTGGTGTGCATCATGTCTTAAAATGTCCGTTAGTCTGGTAGTCTGTTTCATTAGTCGCTGCATTCACACTAATTGGCAAATATGCAATTCATATAAAGCAATTTTCGCCACCTCTAAATGTGGTTAAATTGTTGCTAGTGCGTATGACGCAATAACTGTTATCCCTTTAACTGTCTGCGAATAGGACGTTTAGATACTCCTAAATACTAAACCTTAAGAAGGAATATCCAGACAACGTTTCTCCATATTTTGAAGAGCCTTGGATGCCAAAAAAGTCGTGAGAGGCTTAGAGGCTTTAGTTCGTCAGTTCAGTATGACTTACTTCTTTTGAGTGCGAAATATTGCTGGTGTTGGAAGATTCAACCTCATGCTTCCATCCCTGTTGGTGAACTTTTGAAAATGGTTGAGAAGTTTGTATACCTCAGGGGCCTTATCAGCACTGATGGACTGTCTTTCGGGATCACAAATCATATTACCAAAGTTCGAACTGGGTTTGTCAGCTTACGGCATCCTTGGCGTCAGCATGATCTTAGCCTTTGTGTGAGAGGTCGAGTGTATAATGCAACTGTAATAGCAGTCTTGTTATACGACTGCGAAATTTAACTCATTCAGTTGAAGTTTGTCCATTGACCGTCCACTTTTGATCACCGGTGTCTTTGAAGCAAACAAACAAAGTATGGCTAGAATATTGTGTCAACAACGACGAAATTCATAAGCCTGTCTTCGGGGCAGACAGACACTACCGACCGCTGAGCTTAATGATCTCGTCTCACGTGATTTCCGAATTTAAACATCCTGTTTAGTGATTCGTGCGCTGTTTGCTAATATTGAGTTACCCCATAATCGACGGTTTGTAGCCAGCGTATTAGCTGACTTAGAGACGTGGATGCTGTGACATCAAAACTCGTCTCAGTAGGACTTTCTTAATTTCCTTTGAAGACGCTGTTTGCTCTGACGAAGACTTACAGCGGGTGTTGCTCACGTTGCGCATCTTTATATGGCTAATCGATTTCAGGTCTGTGCTGAGTAGCAGCTTACTCTGGCCTGTAGGCTTTCATGATTCGATTTCGCGTCATAATTTCGTTATCTTAAAGTTACTGTTGAACTCGTTAGTGGCAATTTCCTTGGACTGACTAGACTGCCGTAATCTGCTGATCAACCCTGCTAGTGACATCGCATTGTAAACCCGTACCTGGTCGACACCCTCATATTATCTCATAGAACTTGATCAATTTGGGAGACTGAAAACCCGGTCAACCTTCCTGTTTGATATGGGCGGATCCAGCGATGTTGGTTGTACTAATAAAACTGCCAGTGAATATTGCATTCCCCCCTCCTCTTCCTCATAAAAGCTGTACCTTGAGGGTTTATACCCTGCTTATGCACAACAGTGAAAACTACCTCAGTTTGAAGGTCACGAAGGGGATCCAGATGATGTTTAATTCAAAAATTCCCTTCTAATGTTAACCAGTCTATATCAAGAAATTTACAGTTTTCAAATAATCAAACGAACAGTCGAGTTGTAAATGAGAGTATAAGAATATATGTGCAACAATTTCCACTAGTCGTAATTCTGAGCATATCACATTTCCCGGTACCTCCAGGCTTCCGGTAGAAGTACCTTCGGTGTATTTCTGATGACCTTGCACCTGGTCAGTATGGTTCGCCTATAGAAGAGTTTTTACTCCACATCCGTGTTCCATTATCCTAGCCCCCACGTTGTAATGTTACAATTCGCCGGTTTGTTTGTTCTATTTGTCTGTCGGCTGGTACACATCCGTCTTTTTGTCATACCTGCGAGCTCCATACACAGGGTGATCGAATACTCCAACCTCTCCGACCTTACGTAAGCGATACGTTCCGACAAGCCGAACGTTTGATGGAACTGGTTTCATAACCAGGCTCATCTGTCAAGCGGCGTGTTCTGTATAGCGGACATTCTTGCTTTCCTGTGTACGATCGGTGCCCGAGTTTTGTGCACACATGTATACACTGTGCATGTATGCATGCATGCCATCTTAGTGATCGGATTTTGAATCTCGCAGCGAGAAGTGTCTCAATTGTCATGTTACGGTTTCGAGACGGTGGCTAAAATGAGAACGTTCGCGCTCTGAGATCTATAGTATTTTTACAATGCTAACATAAGGTAAATACCCTCGTTTTGTTTTATTGTGGTAATCCAGTATATACTTTGGTTACCCGGCAGGCTGACATACTCTAGTCCGAAATGCTTAAAAATTTCATCAGTTGAAGACGGTCATTTATGTCAGGCAATTTAAAAACTTGATCAAAAGCGATTCTTGAACTTTACGGATTTACCATAGATTTTTAGATCGTTGCTTATATTGGCCCGGAAAATTGTTTGCTCGAGTTTCTGCACTCGAGCTCGAGGGCACACTGAGAATGGAAACTGTTCAGCGAAAAGAATAAGTCTAGGAAAATGGAGCTGTGTGGCGATAACAAAAGAAAATACGTCTTTTCTCCTTTTAGTTTTATTTGAAACTTTTGTGTTTCTGTAGTAAGTTGTCTGAATAATAACAACTAGAGATGGTCGTGATAAAACATCTACATTATCGTCACAGACGATGGTTTCTTTGTGAGATCGCAGGAGACGTTGTGCAACACATTGTCGCTTGCAACAGTCTTACCACACTCCGCCGAGGTCAGGGAGTGATGACGATAGTCCACCTGAAGCTTTAACTCCACCCGAAGTCTGACCGTATGTTGCCCATAGAACGGACGCCTACTTATCTCGTATCTCCACTCTTCTGCAGGCAATCTCAGAGCACAATACTGTCACCAAAATCACAGGCTGTCCTGGTATCAAGAAACACAACCAGTGTTAACCGTTGATGGATGTGATATTGAGCAAAAGATTGACAAATCCATGGCTGGCACAATTTCCAGATTGCTCATGGCCATAATATTCTTCACGTTCCGCGGATCACCTTCGTAACAGGGCCGGCACTAACAGCTTAGGCAAAACTGGACACTGTTCTGGAACACTGTGTAATCCATGATTTATCATGCACACTTTATAATTGATGTTATCGTACCACGAACAAAGTATCCAAATATCAGGTCGGTGACGTACTGTTGGGTACTTACTTCGTAGGCCGCCGCACTGCTTGGTTGATAGAGCCCTGCCTTCAGAATCCAGAGTTGGTTAGGGAGATCTCGTGACTCACAGAGTCTGTGGCTGGAGACTTTAGGTGAGGTGGAAGGTAGTCGAACTCAGTGGTGTGAATGTTGTTTGGTCAAGTTGTCTATCAAGTGAGTGCACTTGATAACGCGGAGCAATGAAAGTCGTAAGGAAGCTGATGACGCCTTACTTTCATTTATAGCTCGGTTGTTTGTTTGCCAAGGTGTAGACACTTTGATGCTGAATGTCTGCATATATACGCAGTTGTTTTTAGTGGTTAGACCCCTTCCCTTCTTCTGTCTTCCTGCACAGAGTTTCCCTTTTTTTTCATTATGATTGTGTGGCAGTTAAGCATCAACGTGAACCACTGGTGGATTGCTCTCTGTGATGATGATGCAGGGAAATGGCCAGGTAGTCATTCGGCTCAGAAGCATAAGACAGCTGTCGTTGGAGATTGCTTTTGTCACTTTTCCGACGGAAGATGCAAGGTTATTGAACATCTGTGATTAAAGAGATTGTCCGATATGGCAGTGATTCACAATCAGTGGTGTCTGGTTGGGGAGTATATACCGCGTATGCATTCTTTTTTGGCTAGTGCTCAGACTGTCCATTTATGTCAACAGAAAATTTGGTAGTTGCCCGGGCATTTTTAACGGTTAGTAACTCTACCATCAGTTCTTCACACGTAGGTGACAGTGACCGACTCTGTTGAAATTGCTGTACAAAATCTTCCATATTGGTGGCAACAGTCTGTGTCTCGCAAAAAGTTTACTTTTTACACAACTTTGCTTACCACTTACATCTTTTATAGTTCATCTATCGATAAAGAATTGGTGAGAAACAATTAGCGTTTTAAGAAATTCTTGTAATAACTCTTGAATTTGTATATAGAATACTTATTCAAATATCCGTTTTTACTTTCGAAGGGTGATTGAAAAGTATCACTTCCTCATTATTTTTTTAAGGGATGTTAACATGTTGGAAAACAGGTTTATCAGGGCATTTCTTCTTTTTGTAGTCATAGTGCACTTTTTCTCACAAATTCCGTGTTATCCTTTCGTCTTCCTGCGTTTTTTTTCTTTGCATAAAAAAAGACAGATTGTTAAGTTTGTTCACTCTTGTTCCCTCATTCCATTCTTTAAAAATAGTTATCGGCGTAACAATTTTTGAATCGTGCAAAAATTCCCAACGTAGTTATGAAAAATACTGCATAGCGAACAGGCTTATTTTCAGTGATTCATTATCAGGTTTAATAAATCACAATTTTTATAACAATTTTATAAGGTAATTATTGATGAGATAAAAGGAGAACTGATGGTCAATGCAATCGGTCAAATGAGTATCAAATTGTAATCAATTACTCACTTGGACAATGATTCTTTTGTAAAATGTTCATATAAATTGTGATGCATGAAAATCAGCATGTTTGCTGCACTGTATTTTTCACAATGATGCCTATTATAAGTTGGTAGTCTGAATGATCTTGAAGTCATTTCAGTTTAGTCTGTTGACTTTCGTGTACACACGATTCACAATGTAAATAGTGTACAAACGTTGACCTCCTTAAGTCGTGATTTAGTCGACATCTTCATAAAAGAATACTTCGTGCAAAGATAATTAGGATATTCTTTAATTTTGGTTTTAGCTTTGTATTTGCATGTTTGGAAGAAAATTTGAATGTCGAAAATATCTAAATGAAGGAAATTGAGAGTAGATTAAAGTATACTTAATAGTGGAATTCTATATTCAGGTGTTATTCGCCAACTAATCATATTCGTCTACTAGGATGTTTCTTTTCATTTGTGCAGATGAGAGCCGAAAAACACAAGCACATCAGGAAGGTATCAGTAGTAATCAATGAATAATCAATAAATAAAAGAAAACCTGAAGGTTGATCATAGAAACACTACTTTGGAAATCGTTTATTTGTTTGGCGAACCGTGTTCCGCATTTGTGTGAGGATGGGAGCTTATGAAAAATAGACATGAGGCTCACAGTTCCGACGTATACACCACACAGTTTGGATCTAATATTTTGGGTAACTTGTTAACACGCGCAGCAATCTACCAACTGACAGCATCAAGTGTATTTATTTGATTATACAACAATACATTAATGATTACAATTTACGTAGAACAAGGTTGGATGTTATTTATATGAACTGTGTAATCAACCCAATGCAGCAACCTTACAAGTATAAACAAGGGATAAAATCTGGCGACTTTTAATGTTTTTAAGATTAAATCTGTCAAATTTGACGATGTTGGGTAGAGTGTGACGTGTGCTACTTTTGTATACACGATTGCTCAACAAGAATGGAAGTGTACACACTTGAAGAATTTCCATCAATAGTTGCATAAAGACTTCGTTTTCCGGCAGAAACGTGTATGAGTTGTTCAGAAAAATGACCCTGTTCACAACTATAGTGAACGTTTAGATATTTAGAGCTGTTCAATTTATTGTGCATAAAGTGTGCATTTTCGTACGAGTTCCGACGCAGACCGTAATTGACGTTTCTGTTTGTTACACACTGACTACCACAATCTTCTGTTCTAGCTTGATCTGGCGTAGAAATAACCTGTGTGTTGCACAACAGTGAACAAGCACTAGAATGTTCAGGTGAATTTGAATGTCTGTGGACGGATGCATATGGTTTACAATAGGTTCTACATATTTGGTTTGAAAAAGTCATGGTCTTATTAAATTACCTCCTATCGATCATTATATCCAGCCGAGATTGTTTTTTTATTAAAGCTAACCCTCACAGGATTTTCAAACTTCTCAGACTGACCATGCAGCCAGTTCCCAACGTTGATCCATGGTGAACACAGTGAATTCATCTAGACCAATTGCCGTGTACCGTTCACATTTCTACTTTTCACGTTTATAGAGAAATTGTTTCGATCACGAGTCCCTGTATCCTATCTCTTTCCCTTCTTCGGCAGTTTAGTTTGTGCCTTCTACATGATCTTCCTGTTCGCGTGCGATTCTCTCCGTTTCGTCAATGGCCTTGGCTACGGACCTATTTGGAACCAGACTATTTTCATTTGCGGCGTGTTCACATGCTCCGTTTCCGTTCTCGACTACTGTTGGCCGAGGATCGTATAGTTGATCACGAATTGAGGGATCCTGGATGGGTGACTTCCTTATCGTCATCAGAACTCAAGGACGTAAATACTCTCAACCATTTCATGATGAAGTTGATTGGTCAAATTTACGGTGGTGTCGTACTATCATACATACAGTCTGAGTGTCATTAAAGTGTTCATTAGCAGATCAAAGTTTGATGGTTCCTGAGTTTGTACGTGCCAATTTAACATCAAACTTGACTATCGTTAATGTTTGCCAGTTCAAAAAGTAACTATATGCATCCATGCTCTAGCGATTTCGACGTTTTGATTTGTCGTCTTTTGTTCTGTCTAGGACCAACCTGTCATTATATGTTTGCGTGAATCTGAGGGTCGGTTTTGTCTATCTTACTGGTTGTTCGCCCCTTCTGAAAGCCGCATGATTGTTTATATGCTAGTATCTCGGTTGTTCACCGTTTCGAGTGCTTTTTGACAGAAGTTTGTGTTCTTCCTCTTCTTGTTCAGCTTTGTCGTGTTCTAAAGAATGCACTTATTGATGTTACTGTTGTCGATACATCGTGCTTTCCTGACGGTGAATCGGCCAACACAGAGCGTACGGATGACATTGTTTTATCTATATTCAACATATTGTTTTTGACGCAAAGTATCTTGCATAGCGTTCTGCCGATTATGTTGAATCAGCCGTACATCCGATCTAGTGTATACAAAATGTGCGTTATATCTCTAAAATGCAAAACGTTATTGCAACACTTTGAAATGTATACTGTAACGCTTTTGTCGTAAACAGTTCGGTCGAGACCGTGGACAGTACCATGTCCTTATAATGGAATATTGCTGTGTCAGCCGTACTACTTTGTTTATCTGTGGAGTCAGAACTTTGCCTAGTTGTTGGTAGGACAGGTTTGTTATGCTTACACACAGTCTGTTTCGACCTGTGGTCCAAGCGTACCAAGAACATGGACGAATCTACTGTGTTTGACAATTCTCGCCTCCATTTATTAGTCTACATAATGTTTAATGGCCTTATGTTTACACCGCGGCCGTTAATCAACGCATGTCCTTTGGCAGTTTGGTTACGCTAGATTTTGAAGGTGCACAATTCGCGATTGTCGGACTGTGTGTGTCGTATACCTGCTGAACGTCTATAACGTGATGGTACCAATGTGACGTCTTTGAATGATCTCGATCTGCTCTACTTGGTAGACTAATCCGAGCTTAGATCGTAAAGTGGAAACTGTAATTGGCGTAACGTCGTGCCTGTTTGAATCCAAGGGACTGCATCCTCTTGTAATTCGTTGTATTTTCTCCAGTATGTTCTTATCATTAGCATTTCTATTTCCGAATCAACCTTTCTACTGTTGTTTTGATGATGGTGACTGTTGCGACGATCGGTAGCTGGAGCCGCAACATTGTTGAGCCAACTTCAAGACGGATTGTTTCTACGTGGTTTAAGCGTGCTGATGCTTTATATATATATATATATATATATATATATATATATATATATATATATA
>JTDE01002860.1:0-21133 GCA_014338405.1 Paragonimus skrjabini miyazakii | reverse complement strand
GTGTTTTTGTCCATTAATATAACACCAACATGGTAATGGCTTTGAGACTGAATAGGCCCAGTTAATGCATTGTATTTCCGGTGGTTTGTTTTGTTTGTGTGTGTGTGTGCGTACAGCTGAAGATAGAGTCATTTTTATTCACCGGAGATAATTGATAGTTTTTCTGTGATGAGTCGTTTCCTTGTTTGCATTGCAGCTCTGCTCTCTGCGTGGCATCAAGACAATGCATAAATCTGCTGAGGAATCCACAAAGGAATTGAAACGTTGGATTAGCATCAGTCTGAATATTTCAAGTTAGTTGAAAACGTGACTGTTTTTGCTAGAACTTTTTGCGTTACTTGTTTTTTAAAAATGAAGTCGGTTATCAACTGAACTACACATTTAACTCAATCAGTGCTATCCATTCAGGCTATAGTTTCCTCTTGACCAAGTTTGTTTCGTTGTATTGTTTTTCAGATGAGTGTTGTTCATCGTTTCGGTAGGAAACTAAACGCATTCAATATTCATATTAGCATTCTGATGGAAATAAGACTTTCTGAGGTTACTGTTCTCACGATGCTCACTCGCATCTTCTCTTATTGACAATACTCCTCGGGTTGGTTTCTGGTTCTGTATAGACAAGCATTCACCGTTAACGAGACAGTCACTTACTTAAAACTGTCATCTATACTTAATATACCTTCTCTGAAAAACCCGAGTTTATTAAAGTATCGTTGGAATTTTCACCTGTAGAAGTCAGTAAGGAAGCGGCTTTTGGTAGTTTTCCGTACTTGCGAGTGATATTCTTAAACTCATAAGTTGTTACAAGATAGAAAAAGATAGTTGTTCATGCGTTCCTGTCTCTGTATTGGTTGGTGAAAAATTGTAGTGGATGGTGTTTAAGTGTAAGAAAAGTGAATGAAACTAAACAGAAGATAAATTCAACGAAGCTACTGACTGCAATCATATCAGCAACAAACACTGAAACAACATTCAATCAGGGATGCTCAGTTAATGACCTGTGAGACCGGCTCTGTGAGACGGCTCTAAAACTTATATTGCCGGTTATCTCTCACGTATGTGCTGATCAAATAATATTGTAAAACTCCCAACTGATTCAGCAGTGACCACAAAGTTGAACAGTGCGTTATCCCATTGTGAACAAATACAAATTGTAAAGCAGTTCTGTCTGCAAAGTAATCTGTCTGTTCCGTTGGTCAGTTTCAGAAAGTGATCTCTTAAACATTCATACCTATTTAGGGGAAGTAGATGTGGCAAATGATAATCCGGGGTGTGGAATATTTTGTAGATAAGAATTAGGCTTCCTTTGAGGTATCTAATTAATTGAGACTTGACCTAATTCTGTTAGTCTTTCCGGGTAGGTGGTTTTCCTAATCCCGATAATTCCTGTAGTGGCCCATCTGTGAACACTTTCAATAAGTAATTGAAGGTCCTTGTAGAGATCATGTAAAACAACTTTAGTTTCAGCGAACAGATCTGTTTTCGATAAATCCTCAACCTTCTTAGAAATGTTTTCTTTTAAGATATTCCACGTCACTGTTGAGGTGAACGGCAGCCCGAGCCACAGTACCTTTTGATCAGGCTCATGGCTGTTATGATGATGATGATGATGATGATGATGATGATGATGAAATCCTCATCTTAGGCTGGTACAATTATATATCAAACCAAGTAACAGTAAGGGTAGTTATTAATCAAAAATAGTACGAGGGTAAGGCGATTAAGTAAAACACAAACACGTCTTTGTTGTGGTTATGCTCATGAGGGATGTAGATTTTAGGAGGTTAGTGTTAATTGAGGTGAGTTTGGGGGTGGATGGGATCAAAGTGTCACATGGGTTGAGTTTGCGTGTTTGGCCATGTTAATCCAAAGGTTTGAACGAACTGTTTTTGAATACACAAATCAGGTTGACATAATCGGACTGCGATCGCCTCGGCTATAGACGGGATGCGCCACTCGATCTTTCGTGACACGGCGGAGGGAGCACGATGGACGATGCGAAACGCCCTATCCGTGTCTGTGTCTCGGTCATTGTCAACCAGGTGGGCAGAATAGATGAGTTAATCTTCTTTGTTACTCCGGAGCAAAGCCATACCGGGCACTGCTCACGAATTCTTTCCGATAAACGCCTAGTGGTGTGACCAATATATGCTGAACCACAGGAACGGTCAAATGAACACATTAAAAGAGGTAGCACTGTTAGGCATATTATATTTTAGATTAAGTGGAACCGTCCGTTTTGAGTGGAACGTTACGACGGGACTTGCAGCATAGTAGGTAATGCCGGTCGCATCAGTTAGTTGGCGCGTTATCAGCTCAGCTGATGTGTCCCCTTTGAATGGCAAAGTTACATTGATCTTTTTCTTATCATCTGTGTTTACTGGGGCGTGCACTGGTCTCTCTTGCATGTTTCTGGTAATAAATTTCTCAGGATAGGTATTACTAAAAAGGATATCCAGTAACATGCTTCGCTCCAATTCTATCGTATCTTCCGTACAGATTCTGTTTGTTCTATTTATCGCACAATGTACAAGGCCTCGTTTCAGACTAAACGGTAGTGTAGATATTGCTCACTTCAGGTTTTTTCCTATATACACTGCGTACTAGTGTTACGTCCAAAAATGGCATGCGGTTATCAGTTTCTTGTTCCATAGTGAACACGATGTTTGTATGCGCCTTGTTAAAAACGATCAAAACTTTCTATAAATCTTCCGCTTTTTTTGCCGTTGTGCAGTGGCTTGTGGAGGTCCTGGAGCTGGTTAAGAGAGAAGTTACGAAATACAGTTTGAGAAACACATTTGAATTCGTTGACTCTATCTCTAAACTTAGTATATCCGACAAGAAAATACTAATCTTAGATGTTTCGTCCCTATTTACCAATGTCCCCATGGTCGAAACAATACATTTTTCATGTGATTACATTGAAAATCGTCGGATTGACGTCGGCCTACCTGTGACTGAGCTGAAGGAGTTATTAATGTACTGTACTAGCAACATTCACTTCCAACTCAGTTGTGAGCTTTATCTCCAGATTGATGGTGTAATTATGGGCTCACCGTTAGGCCCGGCACTAGCTGACATATTTACGGGCATGCTCGAGAATAACGAGTTTGGCGAAACTGTTAGAACACCCAGTTATTATCGACAATAGTGGACAAAACGAAAAATTTACAGAAGTTTTTGACCGTTTTTAACAAGGCGATTTTCAGTGTCACGGCACACTGCAAATGGATATCATTAGAATGCTCCTGCTTTTCATCCCATCATGGTCCAGTTCAGTATGTGATCTTTCATTCAAGAACGCGTGACAGTTGAAGATATTCTGTCGGTTTGACTCTTCAACCCGACTTATTGTCAGATGACTGATAAGAGAATCTGCGCATTGTTTCCAGTCGTCATTAAATCCAGTTGGTTCACTGTGAGACACGCTTGATCACTTTTTGAATACAAAATGGCCAACATTAATTTGCATTGCTTTACACTGGCGAAACTTAGTGACTATTTTAACGAGTTATTAGATTCGGAGGCTTGCTGAACACAGTTTATGTTTTTAAGTCCATATGTTTTTCAAACAAACTTTTTGTACTTAAAAGACCCTTACAAGCCTTTAAAATGTGTATATACGGTGGTGCTGCGTGTGCCCGTGGAGTTTGTTGAAACTGAAATATACCTGCATAGACTAAATCGTTAGTCTAACTAGTAGGCCTGACAACGACGTCGGATGCACCGTGTGGTCGTTAGCCTGCTTACAATCTACGCGGACTCGGCAGACGAATTCGTGCACTTGTGAATGGGTTATTCACTCGATATGTTGTAAGCTCGATTTAGCAAACCACCTGACCTTGTAGACTTGCTCGCCAATTACACGGTGGTTGATCGCACATGCTTTGTTGAGCGCGCTACGGTTCACTATTTTATCTGCAGCCTTGTTCAGTTAGATGCGATTCGACTGCGAACGCGACTTCGACTGGATTCGAACTAGCATCAGAAACAGCATGAGCATACGCGGCAAGCGCTCTACCGGTTGAGCTACGAAGCCATATAAGGATCTCGGTGGAGCGTTTGGGCATGCTATTTCTGTTGCTTGTTCGAATCCAGCCGAAGCCTAGATTGTTCACGACTGAGTTTCTTCTAAATTACCTAATCCGCCAGACTACTTATTTGTAACACCTGGACATTATTAAGCCATCTTTCAGTGTTATTAATCAGAGTAACAGTTAGTATGGAAATGGCCCGAAACTAACGAAATCAGAGTAATTTTATTCTCTTGAAAATTCCCCATTGTCTTAAAGAACTACATTGACGAATAATCGCTTTTGAGCATTCTTCGTCAGGTCAGCATTATTATATTTGCATATATCCAGTGAATCTAACACAATACTTTGAGGTTTAAAAGTCTCGTGTCATATCTCATTGGTTCATATCAAACATTACAATGTCCTAAAACTGCATGCGGCAACCATCCAAATAAACAAATTAGCAGTTTTGGAGATAAGTGTTTTTGGAATGTACATGCAGTTAAATCGCGGAATTGAATTTTTACGTTTGATTTTGAATGTTATTGTCCACAGTGCACAAATGTTTTTATGTACATCAGTCTCCGAAAACAAACCTTTGTAATATAAGAAAACAAACAATAATTTTGTTATTTTCAACAACATGCTAAACGTGTGCAGTCATCACCGTGTGTCAAGTAGACTGTTTATGGCTATGTGAACAAACTTTTTGCATGGTACAGCCGTAAACACGTGAATTTGCTATTCCTAGGTTACTTAGTGTCAAGGTTGTTAGTTTCTATGTTGTACTGCAATTATACAAAGAACCTTTCATCTCTAATGGTAAGCAAAAACTGAACCTTCCTTTCTTACTGGATGATAAGAGAGAACTGTGCTGCGATTAATTGTGAGAATAAGGCAAGTGTCGTTTTTTCGCATACACAAAACACTTGCGAAGGCTACTACTCTCTGCATGTACCAACAATTGACATTATGATGTACTAAGTGCGTTTCCACATAATCATAATTACTATATCGATGCCATTCAATAATATTTTGTCGTCTTCACACTTACTGACCGATTGTTTATAAGGTAGAGTGACCAGTATTATCACACTAATAAAACCTAAAGGCTCACACCTTAAAAAAAAGCTTATGAAAAAGATGGTGTGGATGTGTGTGTGTGTGAAGCTACATGCTGTTATCTATCGAAGGATGTATCCGTTATTTGTAGTTTCGTATACCGAAACTACTGAATATTACTCCCGTCATTCACATGTGTTCATGGGGTCCTATATGAGGGAGACAGATGTGTGTTTGTGTGCTCCCGATTATGTGTTGGTCGGGAAAAAATTAACTTGAACTGCTCAAAAGTGTATTGAAAAAGTGAGTAGAAGTAACTAAAACGAAACCATAGTGAAATTGATATCATGCAGTCACATTAGCAACAAAAAGTAGAATACACTGAAACAACGTTCCCTCAGATATTCACATCTAATTGTTTGTGGGAATGGGCTTGAATGGTGACGAGAAATCTTGCGCAGATTATCTCTCACATATGTGCTCACCAAGTGACATTTTAAAATTCCCAATCTATTCAGCCTTGACTTCAGAGTAGTAAAACACGACTTTAATAAATATCCGCTTCAAATTTAGTGTAAAATCAGTCAAGCAATTTGAACGCCTATTTATCATCAACGTTACGAACCAGTCGTAATAGTTAATATTTCAACCACATCGGATGGTCTTCTTCAAATATGTTGAGAAAAGTTATCGGAAGTGGTTAGGGCTTTGAGTATTGAATATTACTCGTTAGATTGTGTTCTTTTTAATCCATTTATTAAAATATATGAATTTGCGTTTGTTAACGTCAAGCAGCTAGTTATTTTCTGTGGACCGTTGGTTTAAACATTGCAAATCGTTTTGTAAGGCTATCACATCTTCTGAGCACTCTAGGACCCGCCAAATTTCGTATCCTTGGAAGTAATGAACAACGGGGGTCCTATGTAGAATCTTTGCGGAACTCCGCTTTTGGCTGAGAGCCATTCTGATAAATGTTCATTCACCCCGACGTTTGATCTGTGCTCAGTTAGATAATCCGCAAGCCAAGTGAGTGAACAGCCATCGATGCCATACTTGTGGAGTTTCCGCAGTAATATGGAGTGATCAGCTGTGTAACAGGTCAGCTTCGCGTCAGCAGTCTTCGCCCGAAAGTCACGACCAATCAGCAGATTTCTAAAGCACGTATGTTCTCTACGGAATTCATGTTGTTTCTTGATGATTAGTCCGAGGTATTCAACTTTAACCCGAAAAGAATCATCTGGTAAGTCCTCCGTTACTTTAGAGACCACTGAAAGCAACGCTATTGGTCGATATTTTGCTGGATCACCTCTGCACTCACTTCTGAAGACATGTGTGATTGTGAAGTGTTTCCAGACTTTCGATAGACAGCAGGTTGACAAAGAGCGGTTGTAGACTACTGTGACCACTTTGGCTAATTCCGTGGCGTAACTTTTCATGATGACAGGAGATATCAAGTCTGAGTGTGGCAATTTATCGATTAGTAGGTCCATTAATATGATTCTGATGTGTAACACTGAACTTTGAGTTAATTCATTTGTGTTTCCGCCTGTACACTCAAAAGTTGTTCATGGTTTGAGGTTATACACAATTACTATCTACCCAGAGTATTGGCCGCTTCTAAATCTGTATTGGTAAATCCACCAGGGGTTGCGTGCCGCGTCTTCACTGTAGGAGAGATTAGGCGTTCCGTTCAGCTTTTGAACTAAACCGCGCTGATAGCAAAACCGATCTTTTCTGATGACAGCGGTGGCACGCTCGCGCTACGTGACACTCAGCGCACGCAAGTTCACTTTGTTCTAATTGGTATCTGTTCCAGGCTGAACGTTTCAATGTGATCAAATGTTTGGTTGTATTCTGTAGACGCCTTGGTTTTCTGTAAGTTCGGGATACTTTACTGGATCGTGGTTGTTGACGACATCGGAGATTTCTTTAACAATGAGCTGTTAGGGATTCTTTAGGTTGGGTTTGGTAAACGAACGAGGCCAGTCAACCTTGTTAATATGTATCTTCATTTGTGTGAAATTTGCCTTTTGTTAAACCTAGCTCCGTGTAGATATCTTAATTATCCCGTGATCACTGTGACCAAGTAGAGCTGTGCTATTTAGGTTGTTTATTATGTCAACTTCGTTGGTAAAAATGTAACTAAGACAAGACGGCGCTTGGCTCACCTGTTCCTTCACGTGGACATGCTGGAATAGTCTGATTTGTTTTACTGCCCCGAAGAAATCCCGCAACAGAGGAAGATGTTGAAGTGTTGTCCAGGTGCTTTGCGAAATATTGCTTCGATTGGTAAGAATTTCGTGTTTTTGGAGTCTGGGTTTAATCTAAGTTCGCACGAGCAGCCGAATAGGCTTCTCTTAACGTCCTCATGAACTGCTTTCTTCACAAGAGATTTCCAAGCGAATACGCGAATCTGTTGAGATCACTTTGTGACTACTCTGTAAGCAGGGTGATAGTTCATGGTTAACTGTCTCTGGCGTTCATCATTTTTAGTAGTGTTCGTCAAGAGTATTCGTCCTCTCCCTTCCTGTTCAATTTTTTCATGGACGACATTCTGGAAGTTGCGCTTGAGAAATTTAGTGAGCTGGATTTTGAGCTTTCTAAAGCTAGATGACTGATCTGGAGTAGGCTGACGACATTGTCTTACTTAGTCTTTCTACCGAAGATATGTAGATCATGCTGAACAAGGTGATTGACCGGGCTGGTTTGCACGAAATGCGCTTCGTACCTTCAAAGTGCTGCTCCAAGACTTTATTGCAGGTAATCCGCTTGACACTGTGGACACTTTCATTCACACAACTAGCACTATTTCATCAGCTTGTAATATTGCTGGTGAGATATCAGTGAGGACAGTAAAGGCACTAGCTGCCTTTGCCATCCTGCATCATCTGCGGTGTCGAAAAGACTTCGGTTGTCGCTGAAAGAAAGGATATATAATATGAGTTCTGTTGTGTGAATTCTGTGTTGCTCTATGGTTCGGAAACCTGACATTTTCATAAGGAAGATATAAGTAGACTTACTGTGTTCGTGCTGTAACTGGATCTACGGCCCACGAGAGCGTAAACGGAACGGAATAACGGTCAATGAAACGACGGATAGCAGCACGACGGAGTATACGCCGTCAGTTAGTCTCTTCCCAGCCAACCCATCCACACTAGGCTGCGCATGAGCAAAGGGAAAAGACTGGTCTTCAAACAGAGGTTCTTTATTTTCATATAACTGCGAAACAACGTCATATCAGGGATGAACTATTCGCCGTCCCGCCCTTCCCCCTTACACTATTTCCTTGATGCCTACCGTAAGTGAGTCCCGCCGATAACATAAGTCTTGAAGCTCTCCAGTTTTTCAAAGTGGATCCGCGTCGGTGTAAAAACAACACCAGAAGGTAGTCTCACTGCTTACCGTAAGCCTAACAGATGAATCTAGCTGAGGAGATTTATTGGGTTAGAACAGCTGGGTTATTGTGTTGTAACATGCTTTGAAGCTACGTGTTACGTAACCGATCGGTATAACGCGGATCTACTCAGATAAGTTGGGACGTTCGGATATTCGTGAACCATGACTTTCCAAACAGTCCTCTCAATCATTGTAGGCGTATACTGACGACGAAATCCCAGACGTGGTGATCTCTCCTTATCGTAAATGTTCAGTAGGCCGAAAAAGTGGAGGGGTTCTCGAAATGAATGTATGACCCATTTTCACGTAAAGTGGTTGCTGGATCGGGAATGCTACATGTCAGAGAACCGTCTAATGTTTTGCCATAGTCCAGAGCAAGTGTTATTTGAACTACGCCCCAGATACGGCATGCTGCAACCTACTATTATGGGCAGTAACACATTTCACGTCGTGATTACGATGTACTTTTTCTTAACATAAGATGATCCGAACTAAACTTAGGGAGTGTCGGTTTTCCCAGTTGACCTCGTGCAATTGAATGTGGCAACCTAATGCATATACTGTACCGTTTTCACTTATATGGTCTTCATTTGACTGAAACCTCAGAGGGCCTGTTGGCATGCCCTTTTTCACATTGCAGTTACTATGTTCACATCATAGTTTTTATCCGGCTTCAGAATTGCACCAGATACGCTGGAGGCTTTTGGTCAAACTGCGTCTTTGTTTATTTGACCAATTAGACTGCTCACGCAAACAGTCGGTCTCAATGACCAGCTGGATTCTCTGGCGTGTGTTACTCTCAAAACTCTGCAAGGTGGAAACAATTGTCCACTGTTCCGTTGGTTTCCACTAAAATCGACTGATTATAAAAACCTCTTAATCTTTTCTGATGTCATGGTAGATATTTGCTACGTTTGGGCAATTTCAGTCTGTGACAAAAGTAAACGCAACCACTACGAGGGGTAAGCTTTCGCACCTGAATCATTAGCCCGTTTTGTTCTAAACCAGTCGCAAATCTCGATCGATATTAGGGAAGGATTTGTTAATACCTTGCTGGATGCTTCTACCATCATTGATTTACTCGCTTTTAAATCTCCACACTCTCATCTTCGACGATTTAGTTGTTTAAAATGTGACTTCATTGGTCACTTCTTCACACTCCGCCAGATGCTTGAACTCCGCCATTTATATAGAATGTCAACAGTTATCTTCTTGGACGTCCGAGGAACCCTCGATTCGGTTGACAGCGATACACTCTAGGACTGTCTATTGAAGAACGGTGTCCCTGAAAAGTATGTGATCATCCTGAAAGTAATTTACTGTTTGGTCTTGGATAAGATTAGAGGTTATGGCAGTGTGTCGCCGACTTTTAACATCTCTAATAGGGTGCGAAAAGTTTGGCCAGCCTAGCCCTTCCTATTCAATTTTATAGTGGACGAGATTCTAGAGTGTGTCCTGACAAACTGCTAATATGATGGCGTGGATTTGTTCCCAGACACTGAACTTCGAGACACAGAGCATGCAGACGACATAACCCTCATTTATGAGGGCTCACAAGGGCCCATATAGCTTAGGTAGATTATAGGCTTCAGTTCGTCAGTTTTGGTATAGCCTTTGCACCTAGTAAGTGCAAGGTACCGTTGGAAGATTGCCAAGAGTGTGCATGCTGTCACCCTTGGTGGCAAGCCATTGAAGGTAGTCGAAAAGTTCATGTATCTTGGGTGTTGTATCAGCGATCACGGAATGTCTGATGAGATCACAAACCGCATAGCAAAGACTCGGGGAGCGTTTACCAAGTTACCCCATATGTGGCGTCTATAGGTTCTCAGTCTTTCTGTGAAATACCGAGTGTGCAATACCACCGTTAAAACAGTTCTAGTATACGGCTACGAAACTTGGGCGATTCGCGCGGAGGATATTCACAGAGAATTTGTTTTCCACCATTGTTGTCTCCGAGGCGTTATCAGCGTTTGGTAGGAGCATTGTGTCAGCGATGACGAATTCCGCCAACTTATCTTCGGAACGAACAAACTCTGTCGAATCTTGAGCATTTTGATCTCGTCCCACAGGCTTCGTTGGATTGGCCACGTCTTACGAATGACAACTCACTGCCTGCCACATCTCGCCTTGTTTGCAAATGATGAATTGGACTAGAAGCGATGGCCTTAAGTTAACGCATGATTTGGGTTCAGGATATGGGGGTACTCACAGTGGATCATGCTTCAGTAGGGCGCTCCCGGCTGCCTGGCTGGGGTCCAAAGGACTCTGAGCATCTGTGCTTGAGGGCACTGGCTGATTTGGTGAAGAGTAGAAATCAGTGGCGCTCCTGTTACAAGTATCTGTGTGCATCGTTGTAACGTTTTTTCTTCTGTTCTACATTTTTCTCTCCTTCACTTTACGCATTATTTTTTTCTTCTCGTATTGTGGCACGCTTGTAACTCCTTGTAGTTTTTTAAGTGTTGAATATATATATATATATATATATATATATATATAGCTTAGTGGTCCGTTGTTTAGCATTTTCCTGCTCAAAAAATCAAATTAACAGCTCGACTGTCTACAGCAAAGTCGAGCAATAGTCAAATAAGTAAAGTACAATCTCAATCGCGATTGTGGCAGGCCGATAAACTCTTGGACTGGTTCATTTTGAGCTTGCTTTGTTTTTAGACCCAAACAGCAGAACATATTTTTATTGAGGCTAGTATCCCAACCCCGGTTTTCTTACATGTCAAGCAAGCTTGTTGGCCTCTACCCGGTTGACCGCACTTCAGACACAATCGAAACACCTGCGTTTTAAAACGTCCAATCATCTTGCTAATAATCCGCAGGTTGACCATTCGTTTTGACAGACGGGACCTGTATAGAATGCCTACAACCGTAAGAAATGGTTGCTTTGGTAAACTACGTTTTCTTTGAAGTATGGCGAGAGAAAAACATAAAAGTGAATCATTAGAGTGGTTAGACTCCTCAGGTACTTCTAATAGGACAATTCAAAGATGAATTTGATGGTTACTGACAGTTAATATTGGTCCATTAGTGACTAATAACATAAACCTTGATACCATTGGACAAGCAGTTGTTTGAATGTTAACGATTCACCTATACAATTTTCTGTCTTTTCCCAACCTTGCCAGTAGTATACAAGGTGTTCTTTTTTACATCCATTAATACGTTTGACTGTTAATGTTCTCTTCATTGATTCCCTAGTTCACAGTTTAGTAATTTGAAAGTGGCTCGGCAGAATTGACTCTCGACTGTCATAGCTACTGCTTTCTAGGTCTGGACAGCCTAATAATACTCAGTTCACATGTGACCTAATATGCTACTCGCCAATAAACCGTGTACTGTGTAACGGCCGGTACTGTAAGTAAAAACTCAGACCTGAGAATAACTACGTTGACTTGATAATGGAGGTGCTAGAAAAAAAACGCGCAAATTATCAAAGATTATTTCTAGTGACAGCCTTTCATCCTCGACCCATATTTCTTCAGATGGGATGAACCAGCTTTAAAATTTTGGAACATTTGAGTCCAAGTCGTCACATGATTCTGAAACTCATCAATCATGTACACAAATGTAATCGGTGCTGCATACGGGCCGTTTTTGTCGACGCGCATTGGATACCAATCTTAATGAACCCTTAAGTGGAGAACGAGTTTCACCATTTCATAATATCGGTTGGTTTGCGAATACCTATTCAAATCCGACGACAATGTGCCGTTATTTTCCATAAAAAACGGATATTGCCTGAGATGCGTTTGTTAGAGTGTGCACAAAACGCGTGCGAACGCTCATATTTGTATGCCGTCATAATCACAGTCATTATTGCTATGATTAGGCGGCCATTCCAGGTCCAGGTATTCATTCATACACGTTATCCAGGGTTATTTAGTCCATAATTCGTGCGAGTCAATGGACTAAGCATCGGTGTCAGCACATCAACTACGTCGTACTATTTGGTGTTTGGAGTAGCTTATGTTGGGTTTGTTTCAATTCATAACAGTTTTAATTATGATTGCTTTACATTCAATCTGCTGGAAGAAAAGTGAGAGTTGATTATGTGAATAGTGCATGTGTGTGTTTGTGGCCCATTGTTTCAACTAATTTATTGTTCATCTTTGCTTTTCCTATTCTCTTTTTTTTTCCAGATTCAAGCCACGCATATCGGCTTCATTTGCCCGTGTTTCTTTTCAACAGTTGTTCCGATTGATATAGAGCTGTTTTTCACGTCAATCCAACTGGTATGACTTAAGGTTCGTTCAAGATTGGGCAAACCAGATACCATATTTCCTGATTATCTACATTTCGACACATCCAACCAATCTATGGTATTTTTCATCAGCGTGCGTTTGCACATTTTGCGATCAACACAGATAGTTTCGAGTATTGTCGCTGTTCCGTCAGCTGGAATATCTCCCAGCTTTAATTACAATCGGCTGGCAATTGAATGTAGTTTTACCTTGCTTCTGATTAATGGTTTGAATAAGGGGGGTGGCAAACGGTATACGGTCATTACGGATGTCCGTTGTTTTTCATCGATTCACGTTTTCCTTCGATGTGCACGTTTATTATATCATCTAGTACAGTTACAGTCAGTTTACTACGCAACATAGCGCCGACAGAAACATTTGAGGACCTGACATACTAACTCGAAGAAATACCTCTTCGGGTCCATCGGAATCTTTGACTCCCAAACCTGCTGTGCACAGCACCAGGGTTGATCGTGACCACTGGTTATTCAGGAAGATTCGCGTGTCCTCAGGTCAATAGTTTGTTAAGAAACTCTTGAAATTCTGCGGTGGAGAATGGATATTCCTTTGTGTGTCGTACTGCCGTTAGAACGCTTCGGTTGTCAAACGTGTGTTCATCACTTTGGTAGCCTTAGCGTTTGTTGCCCAAGAGAGTTTATTCGTTGGGCATTCTTGCTCATTTTCTAGACTACGCAGTCCACTGGGATATTTTACTGTTTACTTAAATTTGCTTGGTTTGCGTTTACCTCTATGCATATCACTTTTCTGTGATCACTGTTCAGTACGAGACGCTGTCCTTCTGGTTCTGCGGTTGATGGCTCAGTTTACCACTTCAATCTCTCTGTGTATGCGCACCTATGTGATCTGACTTCGTGTCTTCTTGTATAGAGCCAAGCTTTTGGGGTCTCCATTTTTCGTTCATTGTGGCTTGAATCTCCTCATCTTAGCGTTTGTGTGCAAGAATTTATGGACGAAGAATTCCCCGTTTTTCACCATTTCTTGTTGAATTCTGTAGTTTACTTTACAATCAGCTGGTGAACACGTTTTTATTTGATGCTCTTCTGATTGGACATTCCTAACCCAAAAGGTTTTACCGTATTGCGCTTAGCCTGTAAGATTGTATGAATTCATGTTTTGTTGCTACTATCCTTTCCATCTTCCTGTGTTACACATGAAGCGTTTATGATTGTTGATGACTTCTCTCAGGTGTTTACAGTTACATGAAGAAGGCAGAGGATTATACGTGTAAATCAGTACACGTTACATTTGACAGTGAAAATCTTGGACAGTGGAGAAAACCGCAGTATTTTTGGGGGAAAATAAAGGGGAATTTGATAGAACAGTAAGCACGGCGCACACGCCAGCTGTGAGATGTGTTTGTCAATGTCAGGTGGGCCACGTTTGTCCGGATCTCATGTTTTTATTTTGACTAATGAGTCAAGCAAGATGCGGGTTTATGTCTGTCGTTTTGTATCGTAAGCACTGGTTCGACTAGGTTCTAAGGTAGATGACAGCCGCACAGAAACAAGTCAGATTAGTTGTGTGAAACTCAATAAATTACGGTATTTAGTCCCCATCGTCCATTATGAGAAATTTTTTTCTTGTTATACAGGCTTCTGGAAAAAATGCTCAACTTGTTGACCATTATTTCAGGGTGGCACAAAACAAGTGATGTTCGTTGGTTTCATGGACACGGAACGTTATCACGTGTTTTTGCAAACGGACGAATTTTTGGCTTATACATCATGATCGTTTATCTCCCCTTGTGATTCATCTGGTTGCTGACAGCCCACATGCCCAGCGATTCAAATCGATTACAAAACAGTCTGATATTTCTGTGTCATCCATCCACCGTCCACATGTTAACGGGTTATCAAAGTTCACACTTGTTCTCTTGATATATGATTACTTGGGAAGTTCATTAAGCTGTTCTCGTATCTCTCGCAATTGAAATTTAAGCAATGCTATCAACCACCCGTTTGGTTTACAGTTGTAAGCGTGACTGGACAGGATTACGAGGTGTTCGATCTCGTGCTCTGTGTTTGTGGTGGCGTTTTGATGTCCGTACCTTTTTCCGTTTAAAATGCCTCGATACCGCTTTCGTGTTTGTCGATGTCAATTTCAGATGTTCCATGTAACTGGGTCCGGGCGTGCTAACTCTGCTCTTTTCATCTGCTGGGACCGCTTCCTGTCACTGTGTAAGAGCCGACCAATCTTTGTGTTTTCCAGACCACTTGTGTTCACATTAGTCGTGCGATATTGTTCGCCGTTGAAACTCAGCTAGCCCTTTTGGTGCATTTTAAATTGACATCGAGACACGCGAAAGTGATATCAAGGCATCTTAAACTGGAATACCTGTAGTTCGTTAAGTAAAGTTTTACACCCGAAGTTCTTCAACCGCTCAGTTGAACCTCAGATCTATCCGTTGTTTGGTCAACTTGGTTATACTGAAATCACGTGCTCATTTTCGAGCACGATTAGTAAAGATTAAACAGTTGATTACTAGGCTTCGCCCCCTTGTAAAGCGTGCTATGCTCTATTTACTTCAGAGTTGTCACATGTATAGCTTCAACGAGCCAGTCGACTATGTTTTCGAAATCATTTGACGAAGCGTCGATTAATTGATAAAACGAAAGAGCATTTTACTAGAAATTTGGTTTGCTCGTTTAAAACCGAGCAAGGTGTAACTGTGTCTTAAAGTATTCACGTTGTAGTACAACGATATAATGAGTTACGGCGAAATCGACCAACCTTACGGACGACGAGATGTTTCAATTGCATTGGTGGGGAAGTATCAGATTGTTTGTCACGTAGTTGTGCTAGTACATTGCATGGCACCAGCCGACAAGAACCACGTGTGTGCTGTAGTCCGCGCCAACCGCTAGTGTGTAGACCAGGTGCAGGGGCCCGCGGTCGAAAACGTCTTACAAAAGAGACCAGTCCCATGTGGCTGGCAACGGGTATTTATATATTATGTCAGTGCAAGATGATGCGCACTTTCGTGACGGTGTTTCACGCATCGTTTTTGTGTGACCATAAACAACGTCCTAGTCGAAGCATCATTTATGGTCACCTCAGAGGATTTTCGTTTTCCAGCCGCTCGCATACATCCGCTTATTTCGACAAGGTGAATATTGAACTCCGCTACCTTTTGAAGATACAGCTCATAGACGTTGACTGACCTCCAATTCTCTCTAAGAATAACTACAAAAAGCGTCAGCCAATGCTCATGGGTATAAACGTAAACTAACTCCATGGTCAACTTTACTAAGTCGACAGGGATTTCACTCGTCTTACAGAAAATGTCCAACTTCAAATAGTATAGAAAACAAATATCACGGGAAAGTAAAAATGTTGTTTAACTTAGTCATGATGGACTCCATCTAAGTAGAAGTTGGAAAAATTTGCGACCAAGTCAGTGATTAGATAGCCTTATGCAATTAAAGCTTTTCATTCTGACAGTTGTCAAGTCTAGGGAGTAGATTTCTAGAACAGTAAAAAATTCAGACGCACTGCATTCTAAGGTCGGATTCAGTGGACCTGTGAGAAACGTTTCATGTTTTTATCGATCAAACAAATGACGCGAACCATGACATTTGTCATTCAGAAAAACTTACTAACTAACCAAATTCAAGCAAGTGTTCCCGTAAGCCTCCATGTTGATTTGGCGCCCCATATAACAGTCGACAAACGGTGTGTGTGTGACTAAACTCTTTGATCTTGTTACATCCTCCTCAGTTGACTCCACGGCTGTAGGTTGCTGTATAAGTATTCTTCCGCCTGATTGCCTGCACTAAATATACCTTTTTACCCATTTTTTCTAACATCTCCCCACCACTGACTGCAGCACAGTTTCTTCTGCGAAATGGTACTAACATTTTTAAATGTCGCCGAATAACTACCGTCTATTAAAACAGGTATGAGATGCGTTTCACTCCTTGTTCACTTTTGTCACAGATGTGACATTTCACCATCCCACTATTCAAAGGTTAATCGCGCCGATCACTGAAGCGTAACACTTGGGGTTTTTGCAGGCCACACTAATTATGATTTGACTAGTGGTTTGCTGCGCACCATTTATGGGACAAATGTTTCACGTATCTATCACAAATTGATCCGCTGATCAAATAGCTGACTTGTTTCGTATATCAATGTTTAAAAGAATGAATTGTCTAAGACTCCGCTGGAAGATGCCGTAGTTTATCTACATTATAATGTTTATCTCTTCAAATATTTGACTTTCCTCGTTCACGCTCTGTTGCTTGTGGCGTGCAAGTAACTAGCTTGAAATTGTTACAGATGGGTGTGCGACTCAGAACAGGTGGCAACCTAATTTCCACCTATCAGATGGACTGTCCAGGCATACAGCGTGGTATTGATGTCGCACTTGGAATATGTTACCGGAAAGTGGGAATAGGCTAGAAACTTATCTGTGTAAATGACTTCGGTGATTTACCGTAATGATTAATTCAGTTGATAACGGCAGTAGCGAGTTTGCGTACGTGTCTGCTAACGTGTTAAGGTATTTGGGTTACTTCTGGTGTAAGTTCCGAATTCACAGTAAAAATGGAGAAAAATCTTGGCCGAGGATTTCATCCGGTTTGTCGTTACCAATTCATCTCCGAATGTTTATTTGTAAGTGCAGTTTTAAGACTTTAAACTGTTTGGAAGTGATTTACAGTTTAAAGCATCTCGATCGTTCGCCAAACTGGTGGACAGGGTTGCTGTGCTTCCATTCTTGATGACAAGTCACCAGTGTTGCAAGATCTGCTTGAATCATCCAGTGCTATTGATGTTAAAAAGTTTCACAGATCAACCTAGAATCATGTGCGGTGGTTGTCTTTGTGATGTCACGTTTGTGCTGACGACATGCAGGTGGATTTATCTTTCATTTGTCCAAGCGCGTGTCAGGTATTCTACAATCCATCATGCGAGACCGTAGAACGTATGAGGCTTCGCTTAGCGAATAGTTGGTCTAACCCTTGGGCACAGCGTTTAGGCATTGATATGTGATAATGATAACTTCTTCTCGCAGTTTATGAATTTAGGGCTGATATCGGAGGTTACCCTGCCGTGTTGGATGATGCTCGTGTAGTTGCGATCAGTTATTCTGCGACTGAAGACTCACTGTTTCCTCATTTTTGTCTTCAACAGTTGGTTGACGCCTGGCCGGATGTCAACACCAACACCACGGCTATCTGTCAATGTGTTTAGAATAATCGTGGTTGTGTTTCCAATTAGTCAAGTAGTACAAATGCACACCCACGGATTGTTGGGCCACTTATTCCGTACGCCTTCTACTCATTTACAGCACCGGGTGTCATTTGCGGAGACCATCATCAGTTGAATGGCATCACGATGTGGTCATAAAATATGAAGGTCTTCATTGTTCCGCTGAGTAAACCGTTGCTGTTATTTTTGTGGTTCTTCAGATCGTCGTTATCTAAGGTGGTAGTGTGCTTCTCTTATTGAAGTGCCTATGTTCATAACATTTGTAGTTCTGTTTATTTTTGTCTGATAATTAATTTCTGGCACATTTCACGTAAATTGCAGTGGATGGCTATGACAACCACAATGCCATCTTCACATCCTTGACGGTGCATCCCGATTTGTTACAATACGTTGTGGAAGGACCACTGACTATACAATATGCATGCTACTGGGTGCCATTAGAGACAGCTGTTGTTGCTAGGCTGGCATGAAAGACAGGCTTGCATTGAAAATGTTATCAAACGATTAGACGGCGTGTTCTCTGTGAATGAGTAACGAATTAGTGAACTCCTCTTCACATTCTTCCCGTGTTTTTGATCTGACTTTTTCATTCAGCTTTACTGTTAAGCTACAGCCGCAAGCACGTCTGTCTTAGGTGAAAGGTCTAGTGTTCAAAAGCATATCAATGCATGCAAATTTACCGATCGCTAAGGTCAGTGTCTTATTTGTGGACGTTCTTGGATTCTTTGATTTATATTTGGTTTTGTTTGTGAAAAGTCGGTCTTGATTTTTAAGCAACTTTACTGTGCACAAGAAAAATTAATTTTATTCCGATATTACAGTTGAAAAATGTAAGTCTGTCTTTCTCTTATTTGCAACCATCATTGCATATTCACTAAAACTATTTGATATTATTTAACGCTCTGTTATCTTTATCCAAATGTTCACTGTTTTAAACTGTTCATCTCCACTTTGCGAGATTGACTTTCCAGTTGCTTTGCTGAAAATAGCTTATCTGCTAGACAATTTAATTGTATGATTTATACACGTTCAAGATGTGAGCCTTTTTTTATACAAGTTTTGTCTGTAGTACAGTTTAACTTTTAATCATTCAAACCACCTTTTCCGACGTTTTTTTGAATTTGGGAGGTGGTCCGTTTGTCCCGATCGTCTGAACTGTCGTTGTGAGAACCATCGAGTGCTGTTTACTGAGTGGATTATTTTAAATATTCAGGAGCGATGTAACAGTTAGTGTTAACGCACAACTTAAGTAGTTGGATTGCGTCGTTTGGGAAAACTACTCGAATTCATCTGTTGAATTGGTACATCGCAATAATTCTAGAACGATTCATTTACAGTCAGGAGGCTGTGGTCACTTACACACACTGCACACGCGACAAACATCAGCACATCCAACCAATTCAACAAATGCAGCACTCAACTAAGTTGATACGCGACTCGTCAAAGATAATATCGACAGATTCGGTGACAATAAACACAGTGTGATGTGCTTTACACACACGGGTTTGATCTCCAGTGTTTACTCACAAGTTACCAACAAGCTTGTAAAGTTGAGTCAGTATTACAAAATGAATGTACAAGGTTACCCCACAAGTCCATCTGATAGATCAAACAAAACAAAACAGTTCGCCTTCGATGGAGCACGCAAGTAAAAGCAAATAGTTTACAACGACTTCCAAATCGGTATGCACGAGTATGTTCAGTTAACATCAATTGAACATCACCCACAGTTGATCGTAGCCGTCGCATTTGCATAAACTCTTCAGTCGGCCCCTTTCGACAAGGAGCACTACACTCGAATTTCGCTATGACAAGGGTATATACTACTGACGAGCTTTAATAAGAAAGAAACTCGGGTTTAATACTTTTCAAAAAGTGCCAACTGGAAAGTCTATGAGGATGCGATCGCTATAATCAATTGATTCAAAAACCAAAATTCCTCTAATCAGTATGTGCGTTCAAGTTGCAAAATTAGGGGTGTGTGTTATATACAGAGGAGCCAAATGCGAAATTTGAGCATCAGAAACACCGGGGAAGAGTTTCTCAACAAATTCAGCAATCGCGCATCATGCATTCCGCCAGAAGTATTCCTGATTATGCGAGCCCCGTGGATGATACAAAAAAATTTGTGTGAAATGCGTTTTCGATATAGTTCAAAAGTGGTTCGATGTTATTAAACAAATGAATGAACGGTCACGTTGAGGACTAAACAGTGTTACGTAGGGCAGTGGTGTGGGCTATAGATAAATAACTACGGCCTAACACTAACCTTATATAACAAAAGAAGGGTACACAGTTGAGTATTAAGGTATGTAATACGAGTAGGCATAAACAGGAAAATGATTCGGAAAAGATAAGCTAGGACTCACGCCCAAGTTGATAACAGTGTGGATAGCAGTATCCAGGTGTATGCTGCGTGTTGGCAGTGTTGTAGAGATAGGATCACGTGGATGCGGTGTGGAGCGATACAGTTGTGGTGTAGCTCGTGTCCGAGACTTGGCGTCAGAAGTGTTGTATTTCTGCGAGTTTAGTCGTCTTCATGTGTGTGCGTCACATGCGTGTAAGATAACGCGCGAGGACTTTGGCTCAGTGATGCGCGCGTGTGTACATGCATGTGGCCTTGATCCTCGCGGTGTTGAGGGAAAAAGGGGTCAATGTCTGTCGGGTGAGAGAAGGTGAAATAGGCCTAGCGGAGCCTGTGCGTGCAGTGGACAGGGACTGTTGAATCACACGCTAGCCTGTAGAGCGCGTGATGTGTCCGTGACCCTTAGGATAGGCCAGGGGTGTGTGATCGGCATAGTTAACGTGTGGTCTCCTGACCAGATGTGGGGTGAATGGAAGACTGAGGTTGAGCCATCCGGCTGGGCGCAGGCTACCGAACGGTTACATACATGACGGCTTAAAATTCCCGTTTTAGTTCTCATACAACCAGTATGGATTGAGCCGTCGGAAGCGGAGAAACATTGCACACTTAAATGGATGGTCCAATGATTTCTCGGTGTTGCGCCGGCTACAAGTGTTGTGATCCAAGAACGCGGATGGCACAAGGGTTATTTATTCGACCAAGCAATACAGGGGTTAAGCATTGAAACAAGACTTGGAACAAAACCACTCATTTGCACGCGGTATTCAGCCTCAGACCGTCTCGGCTGCCGTAGACGTCAATGCTCAGTTTCA
>JTDE01002859.1:52428-88348 GCA_014338405.1 Paragonimus skrjabini miyazakii | reverse complement strand
CGTTTTGAACAGAATATTGGCATTTGTATCCTTGTATTGGGCTAGTCCCCCTACAGAACTAACTAAGACACAAGCAGCAGTAATTAACTCAGAGTAAAATCACCGTACAACCCAATACAATCAATTCTGATATACTTCTGCGATAATTTGGAATACGCAATAGTAATGAGAAATGCACTTATCTCAAACCCAGAGCCAGCTTCTACGCAGTAATAATAATGCAGCACGTCACTCAACGAAATTGTAATGTAGTCAGTATCTGTACAATGTAATTATTCATGCAGTGAAACAACAATAGCGTATAGTGTTCCGTTATGATTTACAATCATCACATCCACCGCAGTTCAAATGAGCGTCCGGGTATTAGCTGATTCTGAAGTCGATCACCGAAATTACACTTTGCTGCTTGAGTTTGAAGAACAGACGCACGGAATTCTTGAGTTTCCTTTCTGATCAAAATATGAAAGTTCGCTCTTTCCGAGGCTTCGAAGTTGACGGGCTGAACATGCCTCAGTAGCAGATGTTTCAAAGAATCGTACCGAAGTGAAAGAGGCAAATCAGGAAACGCCAGGATTTTAATCAGTGCATATGCAGCTTTGCCAATGACCATGAGGAAATGCGGAGTTTTTCTTCTCATCTGTCATATCATTACGAGTAACACACCAAATTTCCTTCCTTTTGAGATGCTGCTTCCACCCCTTGCAGCTGAAATCCTGGTAAACTGTTCAATCAACTTCCTGTTGGTGATAGGCCACGCTGAGTACAAACACCAAGGAGACAAAGTGTGCGCACAGAGAAGTGCAATGTTAGATCGGCTTAATTTAAACAAGTCATATGTATTTGAATAGAGAAACTAGTGCGGATCGCAAGTAGGAAGTAAATCAAAACGTGAAATTATACACGGTACCTCATAAATCTTATAAACCATCAAACACTTCGCGGATTACTCTGATAGAGTATTTCACCACTTACCTTATCCGACAAACTGGGGTTACTGAATGTCAGAATTGTAAGAATGTATGTACACATTCGATAATTTAGAGAAGAAAATAAGGAATGTAGGCGACAAAACTACCTCATGAGTACGCTTGACTGCCGTCACCGTAGTGCATGTGTACACCTTGTACTGGTCACCTAAACGCTAGCAGGGCCATCACACGTCAACCGAAGTGGCTGCAGCCTGTCAGGTAAAACAGCTGTGTAGATATTAGATGTGCCACTATACTGATGTCAAACAGAAACGGCACGTTTTTTCTAACCATCCGTGATATCAAACGCAATAATTAACGAACTTGTGAAAACAATCTTGGGCGTTTAAAGAATGTATTTGCGTATATAAACTAGCGTTAAACGACATCAGAGGCCATGGATGAGTGATACCCGTTTCATGAAAAGTCTGTGTAAACAGCGCGTAAGAGAATGGTCTTTAACGTAAAGTGAACGGGAGAAATATGTTTCCAAGTTCTTTGGAGCCTAAAAGAACTGGTGATGTGCGCAAATTCACAAGAATGATACACAAGACACTAAGTAACTGTGCTTGAACGAATTATTGACAGATGCATACATTAAGTCTGAGCAGTCATAATCCTAATTTCATGTAAAGTGTGGCGGAGCGCAAATTTCAGAGACATTTCAAAGAGGTTGTTTGATTGTTAGAGACAGGGAAACAATTACCTTGAAAGATTGTGGTGCATTCAAGTGTCGATGCCATCACTCTAGAAATCAGTTGTGCCTCAGCGAAAGAATCAACGATAAGCAGGCTGTGAGAAAAGGATGGTGGCATTAAGATTGGCCGGATCCAAAAGTGACCGATCGTTCTTCGATTGCCAGAGCCATCCGATTAAAATCAAAACAACATCTGCGGTGTATGTCCACACGTGCTTGCTAATCAGTTCAATGATCTAATCAGTTACTAGTCCTGGATAATCACCACTGTAAGATGTTGTATTCGATACTTCAGTGTGGTTTGGCATCTACAACCTGTCATCTAAAAATACAAAGGCTAACGTAAACTTTATAAGCAACCGTGTTTATTCATTTAGGGCCAAACAGTGCCAGAAAGTCCATGCATGACACGGTCAGCGATCCTACCTCCGTCAGCACCGCAGGTGCAAGTTCTACCGTGTTATACTAGAAATTACAGACGTCGAATAACTCCATGAGTCATACTCAAGTTCAAACCTCCCGTTTAAGGTGAAGTTGGGTTGATGACATTATACAGCTGTTACTCATGGGACAAGAACACTGATGTTAGGATGTACATCGATATTAAAGAAATCAGAGTCTGTAATTGGTTTATATCAGTAGCACATGGAACGTCACAAGCTGTAAACTGATTAGCTCAATACCGAATAAAGTACTTGGTAGATAGCTGAAGATAATAGAGTGAATTCACTTTCTCGATCCTGATGCTGCACCTCTAAGTAACGCTGGATAAGCCTACTGCTAGACTGTTTATTATGTTAGAGTTTAGATAAGCTTGGAATCACCCCCTCATTAATTAGTGCATCGTTCGGCGTGGAGCTCGTTTTTGGATACTGTCGCAGTAACTAAACAGGTTCTGTTACACAAGTCAAAGCAACACAGGCAACCGATTTCACACAGTTCTCACTGATTCAGAACGAGCAAAATCCAATATGCAAGCTCCGTATGGTTTAATACTGCATACTATAAACGAGTCCGGACACTTCTCAGATCAATGCGTCTTCCAATGGTCACTGGTCCATGCAAAATGTTGAAACTGTACCAACAGGATCCCAACTAGACCTAGCATTATGTGTAGGATTTATTATGTAAACCCGTTTCATATATTGTTAGTTATGTTATTAAGCAAATTCGCTAGAAGTGACTCAATGGTGAAATTTTAGACTTTGGCCAGTGACATCGCAAAGACCTAATCTGTCGAATAAATACAATGGTTTACACTGCGTGCTTGCGCTCGGTCTTGCTCTATGGATGAGAGACCCGACCGATTAGTGCAGTTATCACTGCCATTTAGCTAGCATCAAATGGGTTGGCCTTGTGAACAAAGCGACAGTTCTTTTGTGCGTAGTTGGGAAGCTGAGAAGTTCGTGATTGATAACTGAATTAATGAAAATACACGGTGTTCACTGGTTGGGTCAAGTGATTCCTATGCTGAAGAAGCGTCTGTCACATCTCATATTGTTCAGCCTGGTTGCTATTGCTTAGATGAAACTGCAACAATCACTATACCAACAGAGTTTGTTTCTGTAAATCACTATTGTCAGATAATATTTATAGGTGTATGTTCTTCGATGACTGGCACATTCATTTTAGGAGTCTGGATAGTAAGTAACAAAGAACGCAAACAAGAGTCAAAGTTATGCGCTCAATGAACTGCGACCTTGCACAATTTTACTGTTTTTCTAAGTTTAAACAAAGGATACATTCATCAGGTCTAGTGCATACAAGGTGCATTTGTACGTTGGCCGTTTCATGGCCTATTGGACTAACAAAACAGATGAACGAAGGCTGGCTGGAACTGAATGATACTGTGTTCTACTGGTATTTGTTAAAACCTGTGTCAGTTATACATCACCAAACCCACAAATGAGCGACTTATCTGACCATTTGGCATCGAAATCCTAGTCCAGAAGAGACTTCCAAGAATAGGTTACATTTTTTTAAGAGAAACAGGCGTGGTAATTCTACTAACGGCATCGGGTCAAAGGTGTACTGAAGAGGATGTGTCTTCAGAGGTATACAGTGACCGTGCTTGGGGTACGGCTTCGTGTGACCGCTTCGAATGATAGAATGAGTTATAAATAATCAAAGTGAAAGCGGCTGGGTCCGATGAGGTCCATTATGACTGTCATGAGCAAACTCGGTGGACGGTATCGCTTAACTTCGATTTACAGTATGCAATAGAGTAACGTCAGCCACTATTTTGTGCAAAAGAGGAGAATGTGTCAGGCATCTGTATGTCGTGCGGTGAACGATTGATAAGCTATTTGTGTCAAGAAACATTCTCTTCGTGATGTTGTTCGCGCTATGGCAAGATGATGGGCGTTGCTCAATATGATCGCCTCAAAACCATGTTACAAGTGCGATTACTATGCAGTAGATAAGTGACGGTTTGATTAGATAGTTTTGCTGCTTGTTCTTCGCAACCTATAAACGTTGATGTTGAACTAGTCGACGCCTATATGAAGTTCAAGCTACAGTTCAGCTGCTCTATAAAACAAAGGATGTACACTGCAAGGTTTCGGTCTGCCAAAAATAAGAGACTGTGTGTGCTAAGGTCCAACCCTAATATTGTGAGAGGTACTTCATTATGATTCATACTTACGTGGTTTCTCAACATCCAGCATGTTTTTCAAGTCTCTATGGAACTGTGCATTCTTGTTCATGTTGGTGGACTCTTGTAAACTACCTCGTTCTCTTATTCGAAACTTCTGTAACAGACTGTTCCTTTCAGATAGACAATAACCTCAGTAGTGTATATACATTCCATGGGGAGTAGTTCATCACCTGCCACGCTCAGATGGGGCAATCGTGTTGACTATTATGCTGGCGACTTCACACTAGGAACGGCCGTATTATCATATTCAAGCACTCGACCAAGTTTGCTTGTAAGCAAGACTTATTTTTCTCTATCATTTCGGAAAAAGGCACAGAAACAATATATAATAACTCTAAGTTATAATATAATGATAGGGATTTCACACCAAACTTGTCAGTATTTTACTTTGGCCGTGCTTAATGTGGAGTCGATGGTACAGCGGTCAACATAGTTCCCTCATAAAGACGTACCAGACGTTCTATTTCTGTAAGTGAACTACTGACGAGTTGTAACAGGAGAAAAACCCAAGTTTAGCGTTTATTTTAAAGGCGAAAGACTGGAAAGTCTATGGGAGTAAGACAATCGGTTGTAAATGGTGTCCGAATTACGTAAACTATACGCCCAATACTTATAAATAATTATTAATGCGTTTGAACGAACACTAATAAGCCAGGTTTTTATGGTTCAACCTGCCATACTCACTCTAGTGTTCGAAACTAGCTTTCAGAAGACGACCAATATACTGGACGTGATAACTAATCCTGTGAATTATGATCTGATAAACAGAAGTTGGCTACTGCGGGTGTTTGAAGCAGCGGTAAACTTCAGCCAGAACCTGCGGTCGCCGCAGGAGTTGTGTTTGACTAACGTACTCCACTTAACTGACAAACAATCGCAGTTCCAATAAAAAGCCAACCATACAATAACGACTTATCATACGAAATTGGCACATGAGTAAAGTTTCATCGTCTGCAACACTGTTTTACATAAATTGCTGTTTTACTGCGGCTCCGGTTAACCAGAAAAGTTCATGATTTAGGGCAGTTCCACTTCCAACTGTTTCGGCACGAAAGCCAGACTGAACTGAACGGAGCCACTTGAATGTCGAAGTTTGTTATATATTAGATGTGGTCATTGGAAAGGCACATTTGAACATAACCGACTCATACAAAAAGTGAGTTTACATGAAGCTGAAATACACTGCCGAATAGATTAGTTAAATTTACTATGCAGACTTTGGAAAAGTTATATATGTATATTTCTAGAAATTATTGTGCTGTATGTTCAAACCAGAATGATCCATCAATTAAGTTACGTGTTATTATAGTTACCCAGACTACACACTTTATACACTATATCTATAAGCCAGCTTTAATCCTGCGCTAAGGCGAAATTGACTAGAAATCCATGAAAGTAAGTAGCTAGTTATGTTCAAATCATAGTATAAAAAATCCCCACCTTTCTTTCGCTTCTGGTTTTCCAGTCAGCTAGACAGTAATCTGAATGATTACTGAAGGTGACAGTCAACGAGCGACTAAAATCAATATTTTTAAGTGCTGCGGCTGATATAGCTATTGATAATCAAGTGAAAGATTATGCATAACACACTGCATACGTTATTCAGTATTAACAAGCATGAGTAATTTCGAACTGCCACATAGAAGTCCTGCTTACCCAACAGTGATTTGCACAAACCACCACTGCAGTAGCATAACGAATAAGTGCTGTAAGTTTAAAGTTACGATTAGTGGCCAGCCAACAGTGAAATGTTTTCCTAACACACTAGTTATTCCTGTTAGTTTATCAGATTTATGTTTCTGTCGATGCTTCAGGTGTTCTGAGCACAACATAATCGGTGACCTTATCCATTTGCGTACAGGTCTATCAGCACATACCGGTTCCCATTACTGTGTTTATAATTATTAGTATGTCAGCTGCGTTGCAGACCGAGTCAATTAACTCACGTTTTTAAAGTTGCGTGAGCGATATTGGGCTTCGGTCTGTAGCGACTATAATGAATAGTATTTATTATAATCGCTACAACGTACAAATGAATGCGACTATCAGAATATTATTTATTATAGTCGCTACAGGTCTTGGTCCACAGACCGAATGAGCTGTTTATTTCCCTTTTGACTTGCGTGCACCTCAAGTGATGTAGCTCACTTATACCCATCCTTGTCAGTCTAATCAAGTTACTTCATTTGCTACTCGTGCTGTGTTGTCACTATAATTATCCGTGGAAAATGTAACTTCTTTTATTTGTAGATAAATTTAACCTGGAGCTTAGGCTCGGAAACACAGACAGCTTCATTCTATTTCAAAAATGACTAGTTATCGAGCATTCCGAGCTATACTGTTACAATAGCAGTAAAACGTATTAAGCCAGGTGCTCGCCAACGTATTCCGTTAGAGTGTAACGGCTTCGTTTTTCATCAGATCAATAATCATTCAATCACTCAATCTAGGTCTGGTGCGCTTTACTAGTTAATTACAGTTTCAGTGGCATTTACATACATAGGACAAATAGGTACCAGCAATTGCCTATTTCTAAGTGATAAGAAATCGCACACATTTATAACGAATTCAGATACACCGATCGCTAAACGCAATCTAGCAACGCATAGCCTATTTCGTTTGATCAAAATGTTTATAATATTGTTATTAAATCGTAAACCAAAGTGATAGAGATAAGTGAAACAGTGGCAATCAGGCGAAATCAACTAGTCTTCTGTATGCTGAAGATAATTAACCGTAATGCTATTCAACTAACTGACCTATTAATGTGGAAATGAGTGAAGCTGTTTTGGTTGGTTTGTTCACTTGTCATCACTGAGTGCAGTTTGTGTAATTTGGAATGGAAACTGTTCATGTTTTACGCCCTCTGGCAATTCGTTTTGGAGTGGATAGGTGGGCTGGTTATTTTAATGAAGTATTATGACAGTTGTAGGACTGGCAATTGCGATCAACTGACAAATTGGTTTATGTTTCACTCTACCTAAAGACAGCTTGAGATAAAAGCAACCCAATAGTTAAATCATAACACGATAACTATGAAGGAACATCTGATACACATACCAAGGATTACTGCCAAATAAGCTATTACTCTAACGTTTTTCATTCAGAATCATTCGGTGCGCCCGTTCTTCGGGTTCACTTAAAAAGGTCAGATTAATAGGTGTCATAGCTGGCAAAAAAAGGTAAACCTTGAAATTATCTTAGCGTTTCATACTAATTAGTAATAGATTTGTCAACTTGGGCTAATTATTTCGGTGTTTGATATTTTTTGTCAAACTGAAAACACTTCATCACCGCACAAGTTGACATCATCATTAAGCTGAAGTTCAACGGTATAAATTAGAGCGTTATGGCTGGTGGAGGTCGATGACTCTCGGTCCTGATACGCAATGGTTAGATGAACTTTGGACCAGAAACCCGATCAATTAACTAATGTTACGTTGTGCCTTCGACCGTGTTGGTCCGGTCTTTTATCAAACTTCCACACGATTGGTTATCCATTGAAGATACATGACCACGAGTGCTATGTTTATATAAGTCCGTTTATTTGCCAACTGGCAACTGTTCAAGAGTACGTTTGCTTCTCCTGAAGTCATTCCTGCATGTTGGTTCATGGATTTTGTGAAGTTCAGTGTATTCATTTATTGAAACGGTTGACTAATACGAGAGTTCCAAAACTTCTGTCGTGTGTTTGGTGCATGACAGAGTAAATATTTATTAAGCATGCATATTGAACGCACGTTCAGTTTGATCCCCGTGGACAAAGACCAACGAAAATTTGACGTCTGTCGATGACTAATTTATGTTCACGTATTCATACGGACAGCCTCCGTCCAGTTTACTCGGCGTAATATTTTTTACTGTCGGTTAACTTAGTTGATCTTCCACATCCTCGATTCCTTTCATCAGTGGGTTTGAGAATTTTCTCAAGTTTGATTATCTTTTCGTATGATTGTGGCCGGAGTGTGTGCTAACGTGACATCCTTTGGACTTGGTGTCTTATAGCCAATTTTATTATGGTCGAAAAGGGATAACAGACAAGTAACCATATAAAAGTGTGGTGAAAATCTACTTGACTCACCGTTTATCAAAACCCCGACATAACAGAAGATCTAACGGGAGGCTAAGCTAAATTGTATCAGGATTACACGAACAGTCTCAATGTTACGCTTTCTGTTATTTGCTAATTTCTTTGTTCTGTATTTAACTAGTTAAATTACAGTTTGTGACTTTGTACGTGCCAATACGACCAGCCAATTACAGACTGTGATTCCTTTATTACTGTTGTACATCCATAATTTCGCCTTTTTGTCTCGTGAAAATGAAATGTTTACTATAACCAGTACGAGGTCTTCTCTTTATTACGTGTGAGGGATTCAAATTCGAGTGTGATTTCTAAGGCTACTCGAAATCCCTAATTCCCAGAATTACAGGAAGTTCAAAAGTAGCCACTGCCGATCTATTCGAAGTTCTAAAACAGCAAAAAGTGGCCAGTCAGATTTCAGGACAAAAGATCAGTGGTCACAAAAATTGGAAAAAGCAAACTTCGGGCCGAAAGTGTGTCAAACCATTCATCGAATTTCATCAGATGTTATATCCTGATGATGTCATCTTGTATGGAGATGAAATCTTTGTAACCAGAGTGTCAAGCTTAAGAAACAACCGAACGTTCGTTTTGTGGATGTTTGTAGGTAGATCAAGGTGATGGCCAGTCGAATTGTTGTCTGCTTGACATCTCGATTGCACTAATAGAATATAGCGACTTATTCACAGTTTTGCTGTCCGTAATATCTTCATTCTGCACATTTTTACGATTTGTAGCATGCGGTAGTCATCCAGTTAAAATGTTTTGCTTGGTGTTCACAACTTCATGCGTTACTGTGTGATGATGCAGAGAACTACCTTATTAGAGTAAGCTTGATTCATTGAAGTCGACTGGCTTAAGACTTGATTTATACCTTTCGACAGTTTCAGATATATAGTAAGCACCTTTATACATTTTCGGCAAGCCCTTCAATTAACAACCGGAAACTCCCAGATTAACGTACTTTAGCCTATCTGTTTCTGTAAGCAAAAGAATACCTCTGCCTGGTTTCTTTCACGATACTGAGTCTTAAATATTCCAAAATGCTGTTCTACACTTGAGAACAAAATGCTGTGTCTGGTCGTTGATTTCTGATAATTCTGCAATCTGCAAGTATTCAGATGACGCATGAAATGCACAGTCCTTTGGACTGTGTGAATATGAAAGTTTGTATAAGACCTCTCAAATCGTTGTAATAATATGTACCGTGGCTACTTCAGTCAAGGTGTTTTGTTTAGCCTATTGGAAATTGGTCAGATTTGATGCAATACATGATTTATTGAGTAAAGTCCATGCATCCGAATATATTCTGAGTTCAGTTTTGCAAATAACTGTCGTTGTTTCGGACTGATTCTTACTATATTTTCAAAGAGTGCATACAATAAAGATACGATGAATCTTTAAAAATGTGCCCGGATGGCCGGTTTATGGCTTCTTGAGAATACCATATCTAAATGAGTCTGGAATCATGGTACAGTGAACCAGCAGGAGGCACCAACAGAAGAGGATAATTTTTCTTGTACTGAATCATGCGTCTCTATTATGGAAGCGACTGTTACTGATCAGTGGTAATATCCGTCTTGATATGCATTCATCTGTTGTGATCAGACCCTAGAATGTTTCCTGTTTGACACAACGGCTCCGTACAGTTTTTTTCCAAGAGTAACTGACAAGTTTAACAACTGGAGAAGAATTCTTTACGTGTTTCACAGAAATTCCCACTTTGTGGCGTGATCTATTGAGATTGAACGCCCTTAGTTTGGACGATGCATCTTTGAAAATGTACATACCTATTTTAGTGCAAATGTTCAGTGTAAGCCACCGTATCTAACTTCTACAAACGTGAATATAAACGACAGGCTTTATTTTTCAGCCACTTTCTTGACGGAAAAATCGGTAGTAGGATCGTAATCTTCAGAAAACTAAAATAATTCACGGAAGTCAATAATGATGTGTAACCAGGTCTCATTACTCTGCTTGATATTCACAATTTTGGGCAGTAAGTTCTTCAGTCATGTAAGGCTGATATTTTACTTTCACAGCTTACGCTAGCTATTCTTACCCCTAATGCTCGCATTTTACTATATAACATTTACTTCCAGCCTTGTTGTTTGCGACCGGTGCCCAATTTGTGATGTTTTTGTTTTCCAATCCATTTGGTTTTCTGTGCTGGTTGAAACTGGATGAAGAGGAGAACTGCCGGTTTTTATGTATTTTCAAGCGCTGATAAATGTTTGTGCTAAATTATTTAACCCGTGATACTGTGAGCCAGATATTGTCAGGAAATCAATTACTTGGGGTTCACCAACGGTTTTATGTCAATTTTATGTCTAATAATGACCCAGATGTTCTCATGAATTGATTGTACAGGTGAGATGCCTTTGTAACATCGACACGCCTGTACTCTGGTGCTAAGCGTTTAGTCATTGTGGTCATGTATGCGTTTTCGCCGGCATTATCCACTCCTCTCTGCCTGTTAATTCAATGATCTTTCTAATCCGACTGGATGTGAACACGATCTACTTCGGCTTTTATATCAACCGTCAAAAGAACGAAGTAGTAGTTTGCAATACTTTCCGAAGTGATTTCAGTTCCCATGAAAAATCTTGCAACCAACCTTTACCAGTGACTGTCCTGACACGGTTGTTTTCAAAGCGCACATCACAAAACAGTCGTCTAGGTCTCAAGTCACAATCTTGTACACTAAACGAGAGAGTTCATTCAAGGTTAAATGTTATATCTTTTCTGAGATTGATCCTATTGCATTTTTGATGAGGTTACACGTATGAGATTTTCAGCTTTCGAAGAAAAGTTCTTTTATTTGGTCCTTTGGAGCTTCCGTAAGACGGTAAGATCACGAAAGGCTGCTAGCCGTATATAACAAACAATAGTTCTGGTACACAACTTGACTTAAACAGCCCAGTAAAGACAGTATGATCACTTCAGTTTTATCTGTTGAAATCTAGGGCCTATTCCAATCAGGATAGCCTAATGAATCATTCTAAAGACTGTGCGAGTTTTTTCACCCCATTTTTGTTATCAGGTGATTTGTTCTAATTATACAAATATAACTTTTGTCACTGTGTTAGATTTTGAGCCAAAGATCGGATTAAAAATATCACTCCGCCTTTGTCCTATCCAACACTCAATTAGCCATGCCAAGACCATATTCAACCAGCATATGTGAACATTCAGCCAAAATAGCTCGTGAGTAATCCTCAGACTGACCGATCGCCTTTAGAGCAGACAGTGATTGTCCTGTAAACTCTAATCGATGACCCCTCGAGTAAGACTACTCTACAGGTTGAAATCACAGAAATTATCAATCTAAGAGAAATATTCTGACTACTGATGAGGCGATCAGGCAATCACAACACTACTCACAAACAATTAAGGCTGACCGTCCTTTATATTGTTAATTCGCTCCCGAGGATTTACGGTAATTCACTAACTAACGCCTACTCAACGATTCCAATAACGCTTATTCAGACAGTCAGGTTAACAGAACTATCATCTAGGTCCAAAAATCGTTAGAGTAGGCGATCATAAAGATTAGAATTTGTACGGTACTGTTTGATAAAATTACAATAAAAGTACTATCTTTCTTTGAATGTGAATTAACCGGATACACAAATTATCTGGCAGACGGGCGTTCAAAATGAAGTAACCAGACACGAATCCACGGATGGCCATCAGTCAATCGGAAATGAGCACATTAAAACAACCCGGTGTAGATGAAGGTGAGAGCATACCAGACAATAGCAGGAGGGAAGTTCAAACAGATAAGTAATGATAGTTATAAAAAAAGAAGAAGACAAACATTTTATATGCAGTTATAGTACGAAGTTTATTATGATCATTTACTACATACAGCAAGTTCAAATAAAGGCAGATTTAGGATCGATTTTCTACAAACAAACCAAACATGCCTCAACGGATTTATCGTTCCGCATCATATCAAACAAAAGGCGAGAAACGTAACAGACGAACTTTTACAGATCCAACACTCATGTAACCCATGGGTACATCATACCATGGTTCTATTCAGTCGGTTCAGAGACCAGTAGTTCTTGCCTAAAACATTACAGGCTATCGCAAAGCACTGAAGAGACTGACGTGCCACCGCAAACCACCCTGTTTATTTACCGCAGGCAGCTCAATATGTAAAATCTGCATGTATTCAACCTCAGCATTAACATATGTCTCTTGCAAAGTGTATAAAAATGCCATGTATGATGTATATGTTAGTTCGTGGTGTTTTCTCCGAGTAAAGATGTCACATTTCGAAATGGAGTACACCTGGTCGTTTTTGTCAGTGTTCTTTGCGGAAGGGACTGCTTAGTGGATGAGACTAAGAGAGCACTTCTTCACCCAAAAATTGTTTACAAACGTCTTACACTTTTCTACATTCCACGTTTCTAACACCTATTGAAAGTGAATATCAGTGACATTTCAGTCACAATATTTATCCTCAATAAATCTGAGGGTAATTCCACCGCTTACAATATCCGTTCACCATAACTTCTTGATATGTTTACAGTCAACCGGTTAATGTACAAAATAGGTGCTTCATTCGATGTCTCGATCAGAGTTTTCTTAGGCCTGTCGAGTTGAGTGACAATCTAAATGGGTTGTTAGTGGATCCTAAATGACCACGAAAGTGTTCACATTAGATGACTGTGCCGGCGAAGGAGTAATTGATAACCTGGTAGCATTTTCACCGAAAGCGATTAATTTTGGTCACTGAAGAGGTGCGGCAACATTATGTAGTGGCTACTGTGGTCTTCTGATTTTTGTTGACCGGTCATTACAACAGAATAACTGTTATTTCCAATAGTGACCTGATTCCTTCACTGAAAGTAATGACCTAGGCAAGTGGAGAAGCGCGGTAATAATCTAGCAACCTAGGTACTGGTTATATAGTTGTAGCCATACTAGCCTTTCCAAGTTTTCTTTCAGGCTAGTAAAACATAATCTTGACTGGTTGGTAAAGTTAGTTATTTAACAGAGGCCAATTTTCTTTGTCAGTAAATTTTCCATCATCTCCTAAAGCCACACTTCTGTCAGTCAGGATAGATATATTTATCCGCCTTCACTCTACAACTTTTGAGCAGCACGACATTGCGGCATGCAGTTCATGAAGGTTTCAAAAAATCAGTACCAATCTAGATGCTATTAGCGTAAGAACAGATTGCCAACTCATTATTTTTACCAGATGTGGTTTCAGCCTACAATCGTTATCCGAACCAACATCTGCAACCCGCTATTATCACGGCTCCGAGTCAATGATTTTAGGTGAACTTGGTTGTTATGCCTAATGAGTATTTCATACTGTATTGATATCAGTCTCAAAAAGATCTATGCTTTGATGTGATAAGGTGAACATGAAGAAAAAGAACACAGTCCATCTTTCGTATCGAAATTGCCAACGGTGAGTTGGGAAGTAAACATTGTTGCTGATGGTTGTCTGTCATTTTTAGTGACCAAAAATATTTCGGGTTTTTTTTAAAAAATAATTCAACTTATGTTAGGTTCAAGACTTGACTGCCATTACCGTTGAGAATTGCATAAACTCTCCAAGGAAGTATTTAACTGAGATTTTCCGATGCTAGTCATTATAATCGTCTTGTTTGTTACGCTTCTTCAACAGATGTAATCTAATGTTCCGTTTACACTTTTAGTATGCCATGCACAATCGGGCGGAGGTAGGTGTCACTTACCTAGTCAGTACACATTTGCGTGTCTTGCACGGATCAGTGATGTTTTACACTCGTAATAGTCTTTTGAATAGAATACTAAAAATCCCTTATACAACTGGTATATTGAATATTGGAAAATTATGAACCGAACTTTTGATGTTATCATCAATGTTTCACCAATCAGATGCATCCGTTTTAATGATTTTTCCCCAGATATTGCTAGCAGGCTTTTCACGGCAACAAACGGCGCTATTTCAAGTGAGTGCACTTTCATTGTAAATCTGTATTACATTACTGATCGCATAGTCATGTAAGATTATATTAAACCCACATAAATAAGCAAGTTAAATTAGTTGTTTTTCATTACTAATGCATATAACAATTGGTGGTCATAATACCAGATGAACTTGGCTCATTTTGAATTGTTCATCTGACCCCGAAAGGTAGACCGTCGAATAACGACGACTTCATTGATCAGGAAATTAATTGTTGCATCTATATCTTTGCTTTCGGCTTGTAGCAGAATCAGGAATTACCTTCTGATGTGCATAACATTTCCGAGGGTGTAGTGCTCAGGATAAAAAATGAAAATAAACTTGTTTTTTGGCAAAAATTATCTGTCAACTTTTTATCAAAAAACATCAGTGAGTAAGACTTACCGTAACTACGGTGATATCTGAGGTATAATGTTGAAAGAGGTCAGCATAATAAATGGCGGATCAAGAATCAAATGCCAGCCAGCGAAGGGGGTGTACTACTGAAAGGCACTGCTCAACAAACAGTTTTCGGATCTCATGCTACTTTCGATACTGGTTTGGAGAAACGTGTGAGTGGGATTCAGATTATTACATTCATATTTTCGACTACTTGTTACTAGTTAGTAGTGTGAAATAGTATTGTTTGTTCCATCTTTGTAGGTAACGTGGCAAACCAACTGGCCACGGCCGCTAGATCACAGGTTCAAGGTTAGTTCTATTTGTTTGTTTTCCCCGGAAATTTCCGGATAGATCCACGATTAAGCAGAATTGCTTTCAGGAGGCAAACTGGCAGTTGTGGTTCAAAATATTTTGTTTAGTACAAATGTGTGTATGGGGGTAAAACAGTGGATAGTGCAAACATTCCGTACGGCCCCACCAATACTAAATGTGAAATAAAATGAATAGGTTTTACATTAAAAGCCCCAAAGCGGTAAGTAATTAGTCCAAGCTGACAGGGCTCATAAAAAAACTGTTTCTGCATGCCTGGAATCGAATTGAGAATATAATTTTTGACCGTTTCAACAAACTGTGAGAAAGTTGGAGTAAATTAACACAACTGGGTTCGAAATGCAAAAGCCATATGGAGAAAGTAACCGATGACCAGGATGCAGCTTATAACTGTGGGCACCGATTGTTTGAGGTTAGAGGCGACAAAACAGATTTATACCCATCTTTGGACAAATGTTCTCAGATAATGGAGGTCAAGCATATCTCATTTTTGCCTTGGTTACTTTCCCCTCAGTTTTATACGTATATATGTACATACGCATATATATTGACTAACACGATGAATCGATACCAATAGGTTGATCCACTCTGATTTAAAACTGCGAAAGATTGTGGATATAAGCAAATATAAGTTCAACTGCATCAGGTAATCATTTAATCGAATTTATTAGGCTTTTATTTCGGTATGCACCAGTCCCATTTTTAGCAGCGACCATTCCGTCAACTGATCGATTTAATAGACTGGACCTGTTTGACAGCTATTTATAGTAACCACTTAATCGTATGACGAAAATCATCAACTCCTGTTCTTCTATAATACTCTATCGTATACAGATTCGTCTTACTATTGTGAATAGTGTGACCGTTGAATCTTTTGGCTAGTTATTCAATGTTTCCAACAATGTTGATCATGATTGATAAATTGCCGTTCACATTTTCGTGTGTTTAATATTCCCAGTTTTTGCGATTGGTTTTTAGGTAGGAGACAACGAGTGGACAATTAGGGAATACAGGACGCTGTCGACCTCATCTTTTCTTCCATTACCCTTCCACTGGCTATGGCCGTGTATTCGACGTGTATCTGACAAGCGCGACCACTGTGATCAGCTCAAACATTTCATTTCACTCTAGCAACAATGCGTCGGCCGTTCACTGTTGTAGTAATCCACATGGTAGTGAACATGGGGGGAAACAGGTGGCGTGATAGTGCCAAACGTACGAGTAACTCCGACGGCAGTGGGAAGAAGTGAGTACAGACTGTCACAACAAACTAACCGTCAACTGATTGGCTGGATTTGGAGGGTCATTGCCAAAACAGTTTACTGTTGAGTGAGGAGAGATAACTGAGCTGATCAAATAGTGATATGCATGTCGCGTATACGTTAAATACGCAGCCACAGCCAGTGCTAAACTTAAAAAAAGAAGCGGGAGCGACAGTGTCTCGGGTTCGGTGTTCATCTAGTCACTGTCTTCGGTCGTTAATTAATGGTGGCAACCAGGAACGCTAAACATACAAAATCTGACCACCAGTTTACAAATCATGCTCATGTGGAAAACCTAAATTGAATATCAAAATGTATATTTCGCGTTCGTGTGACATATTTGAAGCTAGTAAAGTTCAGTCACTGAAACGGTCACGTGGATTTCGCCTGGATGGCTCTTTTAAAAGGACCACCTCTCGGTAACGTGTGAGTAAATCTGGAAACAGCAGACAATTGTTTACCAGAAATTTGCACATAAACTTCAGTTCTGGATGACAACTAATTAGAGGTTTACACTAGATTATCTATCAATTGTTTGAATTGACTGAGTATCAACGTATCAACAAGGTAATGTTTATAGTAGGTGAGTTTGCAATGTCCGGAACTAATTTATATTCACTCATTATTTTGATCACTTCTGGCTGCCTGCTTATGGTTACCCATCTATTTAGATGTAAGGATATGTTCGTGCCACCACGACGCAACACTTGCAAGAATTAAGTGAATATACATCAAGAAATGTATTGATGTCTGGACTGAATTAGGGTTTTGGCTTGTTTTTTCGAACAGAGATGTTTCTGTTCAGACGCTGCTGACAGTATTGAATGAAGATGTGAATCTCTGGAATGCAACCTAGGTGGATGACGTCACCTGAAAGGGACGTTGTATTAAACGGCACCATGATGCATTATCCATAATCTGAATTGTCGTGAGGTTAATTCTTGCGGTTTTGAACTACTCTCGAATGGGAGAGGTGGTCAGTACAGATTAAAGGAACAATATGCATTTGTGTATAATATAATATTTTCAATCTGTGCGTCAAGTCTTATGTTCTGTTGCCATACAAATTTGCGTAACTACTTTCAATAGTACGTTTAACCTAACATATTGACTAATTCTGAAATTTCAAATATAGCGTGAGAGATTGTCGTCAGTCTACCAGACGAACCCTAAAAGCCATTTGTTATTCCGGTTATGGAATCAGCTCTTGAAATACTGTTATGTATAACATTTTGTTACTTACACTTCTAATATTGATTCACATTTACTAGAGAAGCATTGTGGTAAAGGTACCTGTTTCCAGTGAGCTAACGTTAAGCTAACTACAACAGATTTTGTTACAATTTTACAAGGCAATCATTAATGTGGTTGACAACAAACAAAATAGGTTTCTGAGTCAACGTAAATTACGTGATAGGTATGTGGATGAAGTCGTAGGCGTTTTCGAAATTAACATAAGTTCCACTGACAAGACAACCAAGTTGATTTAGGTAAACAAATCATGCAGTCAAAACTGGAGACTTAAATATGTAACCGGCCAGTTTTTGGCTTCCACAAAAGATTGCGTGGAGACCAGCCCGTTTTAAATTGTTCACTATTGGATCAGTTAAATAACTATCTACTTCACCATTTAAAACAACGAGTTCCCCTAATCCATTTAGTCGAAACAGAGAGAAGACATATCGCGAGACGTCAGCATATCGACTTACTCTCATCAATTTGATACATACTGCACATAGCAACAACAGTTGGACGAACCAACCAAATAGTTCTGACCTTTCACACGCAAATAGATGTGTCTGGCGGTCGATTATCTACATTGTTTGCGAGCCAGCGCACATGTAGGCAGTTCGTCTCCTAGTTACGTCGAATATATTTCAGATAGAGGATGATTACTGCTTAACTCAACGTTCGATGTATGCAAACCGTTAACTGGGGTCAGATTAACCTTAGATATTGAACAACCATCTCCTGAGTGCAAGTTTGGATCACTTAATCTGATTCATTGTTCTTTTTCTACTGGACTGAAAACGAACTCCAACCGGCTAATTTAATGACCGGGAAAACTTTCACCGAACTGGAGCACCAGTTGCGCATGTACTCAAACTTTGTTGCAATGGCGATTAAAGTTAACTCGTGGTACAAAAGAAGGATGGTCGAACTAACCACTTATATCCATCCCCATAATTCTGCAACATTTACACATCATTTCTAATAATTTTACTGACGGAGATGTGAGAATATATGTACGGGAGACACCGAAGACACCGGTTATGTGACATTCATATGTGTGATTCTTGTTCGGAGTAGTTTATTGAAGTCGGTAACCTCCGAATTTGAGGGACAGGTCAAACTCAGTAAAACAGAAATCAGCGCACATCAGTTAGTAGTTGAAGCCAATAGTCAATTAACACCCGCACTATATAGCTTTCAATGATTCTTAATGGAATATTTTGTGCTTTCAAACTATCTGTCTACTTCGTCTGGTTCAGTTTTGTGTCTATCCCTAGGTAACAGGGTGTCTGTGTGTACAGACCCTTTCTTTGTATTCTGCTTTCTCTGTTCCTATTGGGTTTGTTAGGTTGATCGCACTATAGAACACATAACTGAATAGGTCTGTGAATCTCATCCATCCCAACACCGTAGTGAAATAACCAAGTTTGTCGACAACACTGCATGACAACACACAATGAATTCTAACTACTATTGTGAAGGGGTTATTCAATTTCATTTCATTCACTTAGTGAAGGCCGTTTATTTTTGGACAGTCTAAGGTCGAATTCTAGTTGTAACTGAAGTTACTGCAGTTCCCACGTTAACTTAACCACGACGCTCAAAATCAATTTGCTCAGACTTTTAAACTAGCAAGGATCAACCTGCTTCGATAAATGCTAGTTAACGATTGCACAAGCGAGATGATGACTGCCAGATGACAATCATTTGTCTGCAGCTTCTAACCTACCCATTATAGGCTTATTCCATTTACAGACTACCTTGTAAAATGGAGATGAATACAACACGGCTAACATGATGATTAAGAAGTGTAATCAGTTTTGGTCACAGCGGTGTTTATCTTTCCCGTGCTATACTTGAAGCTTTCATACATGTTGCTGAGCATAGATGTTGAAGAACTGAACAAACAGTAACGATTGTGTAATTTCTACTCAGATTCTGTGAAACAAGCACTCTTCAACACCATCTTGACCACGGCCAACGTCCCAAGTGAGTCGTTTTGAATTCACTGGATTATTCGTAAACCATGTCTGTATGTGTTTCTTTGCTTAATTATATGTGACATCGTCACTACCCTATCGAACATAAAATCGTCAACAGGACAAACTACGTAACTTGTTCTCGGAATCAAACTGTGTAGTAGCTGACTTGGTTAAAATAGTTTCAAAATTAAGCATATATTTGAGTATACGCACACATGTACATTGAATACAAACTTGAAGAGAAATATAACAAAATCACTCACTCTACCAGTCGGTTGAATAGAATAAAAAGCGCAAGGAACTAGATGTGAAACAACAATAGGAGTATATTCACAAGCCTCCATAAACGGTCATGAACGGATGAAAATAATGTCAGAGTCGCCGTTAAACGCAACACTCAAAAGAAATGTTTGAAAGTCAGCATGGTATCCGAACAAAACTTCTCAAAAACGTGTTGATGCTAACAGTCGATCGATTAGAGCAAAATGCTAGCAAGTTGAGTTAATATGAAACCCATAATCATGCTGACTACATGTATTGATTCTAATCAACATGTGTGTATACTTACCTGACCTATCTCATTAACCAAAGGACTGAACTCAACTATTCGTCTGATGCAAGTCTACAACTAAGCAAATAACATCCGCGGTCCTAAGAGAGACTGACAGATTTTCTTAGAAGATTATTCAAGTAAATACTCGTAACCACAAAGGACACGTGACTGAATTAGCAGTCAAACACTTAGTCATGGATCATGAGTCTGAATCCCCGGTGTGTGTAGTGTTGCTAAGATCGCCTAAGATTTAAAGAGCTGTCCTTCATTCTGCTGGTGGTAAAAAAGGCTGACTTTGGAAAAAAGTATTCCACAAACCTTGCTTGGGCTGCAGGATGTCTGCTGGTTTGAGGTCAGTCGTCAGAGGCAGACCAAATTCAGCCCTCAGGCGAAGGAAAAGCTTCGATTCAGGAAAGTAATTCACATGACTTCCTGCGGTCCCGGTGACCGTAATAAACCCGGTTCAGTCGATAGACTTATGGACTAGTTCTTCGTTATGAGCCCTAGTCTTCCGTCATAAGATCGATTCTCTGGCATGTTTGGTGACATTGAGCTCAAACTTGATTCAGTGTTGTCTAGAAGTTTGATGGTGATAACAATGTTAATAGTTTGCGGATACACGTTTCATTGTTCTTCCTTTGTTTAGTTACTTCCCCCTTTTTATTCAGCACTTGATAGTCACGGTGGATAATTTGGGATACGGTAGCTATTCAGCTGGCACAAGAAATAAGCGACTCAACCGTAACATGATGTGCTTTTGATAATTTGATCATCGGATTGTATATCGAAATCCTGATGATTGACTACGCTGTTCACGCGATGATCATATTCAATGTAGGCTGTTATTAGAAACAGTGACAGCAGAAGTAATTTTTATCGGATGAGACTCATCATCAGTGAACGTAGTTACCGATTTCCTACCAGTTCTTAACTTGTAAATTTTCAGTTAATCCAACTTATATTCTAACATAGCACAAACACTATGTCATATTGCACATTAAACAGTATTGACTTTTTATGATAAACTTTATTCTGATTAGTTTATTACAGAAAAGCGTAATAGCGTTTAGTGAAATTGGTGACCACATGTAGATCAATAGTTTTCTATTGCTTCCAATCTCATTTTTTACCGGTATGCTTTTGAGTACAAGAGTACACCTATTCGATCACATTCTTTGTCTCTCGAATACCACCCAAGGAATCAGGAATTGTCAGCAAAAATCTAACCTGATTCCAAATTGCTCATTTCCAAAAGACAAGTCATGTGTTATCAATTATTTTGTCTCTGTCATTTACATTTCACGGGTGTAACTAAAACATGATATAGCTAGGGCTGGTGAGACGAGCGTAACACGTCGCAGAGCCATACACACCGACAAATGAGTTGACATCACTTTGCGTGGGACTATGCATATCTAACGGGCCATGTAAGATCACGTTATACCACGTGATTATGTTACTACACACGGGTAGCATGCTGCATACAATGGTAAACAGAAGCGGACATCTAACGAGTCTTCCCATAGAGTAGCAGCCTAAATCAGTACCACATGTGCACGGTCGTGTTAACATCTGCGCCATTTGTTAAGACACGTAATGCTGTTGACATCAAGGTGTATGTATCGGATTTGGACCACTTCACATGTGAGCCGTTCTTCGGCTTGATTATTGCATTTTAATAATCATATGTTTATTTTATTTCATTTCCTGTTTTATAGCTGACGTAAGGCGGGTAATAAGCGGAATTCTACGAAGCACTGGTAATAAAAACATTTGAATTTCTGGTTTTATAGTTATCTGCAACTACTGTACTCATATTCAGTAGTATGTTGTATCGTCACTAATTTCAGTATTTGTAATTAATAGTTTTGTTTAGTTGCAACAAAGCTGATGAAACGCTATTAGTTTGAAACAGTTTGAAATGATTTTTAAATCGAAAGCTTTTGCAATGCAACAAAATTTCCGTTCTGTTATCGGTGACTAATCAAGGCTGGAGTAATTTTTATTTTAATATACTTGATAACAATTTACGTTTTATAACACTTCCATTATTTCCCAACGTCAATATTTTAATTCTACACGTTCTGTTCATTTGTACAGGCTGTCGTCATTCAGGGTCAATCATTCTTCTTCCATTGCTGATCATAATTCTACATGTGAGAGACTAACAGCGTTTTCTTATAGTATGAACATTACTATTTAATGCAAACGTTCATGAAACAATACCAGAGAGTGATCAAAAATTACTACCACCGTTGTTGCTTTTTGTGAATATAATACATTTGATGCCAGTTGAAAATGTCTCCGTTTTGGTTTATCACGAATGCTGTAAAAGATTTAACAGAATACTCAGTTCAAAAGCAATCAGTCAATGTGCATTTTGATGGTGTCACGCGTGTTCCACATACAGGTGAAATGGGAAAGTATACCCTAAGGAAAGGGGAACTACCTTTCTTCTATATTTTAAATGAATTGGTTTTCGTGGTAGATTTGTTATTCACTCGCATCTGTTTGCAGATAAACTTTTCATCAATCTCCTGTCGGATAAAGGCATTAAACTTGATTTCAGCAGAATTTGCGAACATTCCGTAATTTGATGTATTGGTGACACTTCACTTCTGACACAGAAGTTTTTCAAACCAAGTAAACCATTCACAAAGATGATTATGTTTATAGCAGGTTAGACGTAAGCAGCAAAGGAAAGCATAAGGTAACAGGTCAAAATTCAAGTGTATATGGGCACGGGGGGCAATGCAGGATTCTCGTTGTTAATTCCAGCCGATCGGGGGAAAGTAAAAAGTTCGGTAGGAGTTTGCCAGACAGCTCATTCAAAGGGTCAATTACTAATAAGTAGTTAGGCAGATTTGTCATTTTGGATGGGACTTGACTGTGAAAAGTCAAGGTTTTGGTTGAATTCCGACCAGCTGCAGAAACACCATGTCTCAACGACACAAGCGCTCTACCAGCTGAGCCTGGAAGTCACGCCAAATGTAGAATATCCGAGATCTTCGCGTGACTTTGTAGCTCAGCTGGTTGAGCGCTTGCGTCGTTGAGGCATGGCGTTTCTCCAGCTGGTCCGAATCCAACCGAAACCCTGACTTTTCACAACTGGATCTCATCTAAAATGGTCAATTGTTAATGAAGAAATTCACCAGAGGAATCATGGCCTCAATGCGTTAAAACTATCGTCTCATCTAGCCGTCAAAACAAGTCGGTCCGATCGATCCAAGCCCGGCCGGCGTGTACCAGAGCGTTCAGCCCCGTCAACCGTACTTATGGCGCATTTGCCCTTTGTACCTTCGGTAGCCTCTGCAACTGAACGCTTCCGTATAGTTTTCAGCCGTTGTCTAATTGACCCGACATTTTCTAGATCGCTTTCATGACTTATGTCTAACATGTGACCAACGACTGTAAAGTCCTTGATTATAACCTGATACTCCAATTAATTTCCGGGTGCTTTTCTAGCGCTCCTTCGATGCGCATTCATCCTAGTTTTGATGGGTTTCCAAACTTACCGAATGCCTTCTCCTCAAATTGTTCCATATATATTTTTGCCAAAACAGGGCATACTGAAAATCCCGTAGATAATCCTTGTTCTTAAATACATAATTCTGAATCGAAAACAATGTAGCGCATGTCTAACCATACGGATGTCCCACATACTATCCAGCCGATAGTTATATTTTTTATCTCTTCTGGGGTGTTGTCGCATAATATTGAGTGTGTGGCTATTTCTCAAGCTTGTTTTTGAGATATATTAGTAAATAGTGATGTGACATCAAAACTAACGAGCAGTTTATCGTGCCTGACAGAAACCGAGTCCTAAACTTGAGTTTCGCTCTTACCATGACTCGTCAGTAGTGCACAGCCTCTGAGCAACCGGTGGTTGAAATCCGGTCCATGTCTTTATAAAACAGACAAGTCGAGTGCCTCCCACAATTTTGTTGACGATTTTTCTATCCTTCAGCAAGCGTTCACCTTGGAGGTTCGGATTTCCTACTGATTATGACAGTGACAGTTCGGTGTGTGCTTGCAACACAATACATCACGTCAACCAAACATACTAGTTCCGGAGAGATTTGGAAAGGAGGCTCAACTGCGTTTTGCGCAACATTAATCACATGTTGCCCATACAAAACTCAACATAACTCAACATTTACAGCTGTTCGTTGTATTTTTAACTAAATAGAGCCACTTTCTCTGCAATATACAAGACAAGCGTCTAATTTATTCAAATCAAATGCAACAAAACATGCAAAGCAAGATTGTTGACTACCGTGTAACTGCTTCGTGCTAGACGTGATCTGGTAACCAAGCAGGTACAAATACTTACGAGTAACGCGTTGGTTATCACATTCCGTTCAGTGAAAACACAATGATCACCCCACTAACTTTAATCAGTGGTGTCATGGTAAGAAATTTAAGTCAAGTTGAAATCTCAACTTTATTGTAATCTATGGAACTATAGGTCGAGTAGTCGGGAAAGTCAAGCAATGTAACGTGAACGCCGTTTCCATATGGCTCTCATCTTTAAAGCAACTACTAAGAGTGATTACCCACTTAACCAAGTTAAAACTTAGTGAATAACTTAGGGGACAACGTGTTAGCGAGCCTCCAACATACAACAAACGCGGCTTTCGTGCACAGTGAACTGGCAAGGTTGTTGGATAGAACAATTCACTTTGTGGTCGCCAGAGAAAGTTGTATGGTCAATGGAAGCGAGCTAAGGTTATCAAGGCATGTAACATATGTTTATCAAGAAAACACATCCCCGACATTTGTACTTACTAACGGAGAAGGAATGAGAAACAGACTTGATGGTCAAACTAATCAGTCCTCTCATTGGGGTCTTCATCATATAGGTGAAGAAAAGAAACAGTGTGCAAGAGTCAATTGTTCGTCTATAAACAAACAAAACCGGTGAAAATAAGATTCTTCAGAAAGTCTAGGTCAATCTGCCTGACTGAGAAAGTTTGTGCATTCAGTCACCCTATCGGTGTAGTAAGTGTGGGTCTGGGGAGTAAGTAAATAATCAGTATCCATAGGTGCTCTGCTTAAGCTTACTGTGTTCAAAGCAGCACTGCCATTCAAAAAGCTTTTCTACACATCACATTTTTATTCAGAAAAGGTAATGTTGTTTAGGATAGATAAATGAAGTCGGTTGTAGTGGAGCATTACTAGTGTTACTCTAATCGAAATTCATCGTTTGATTTAATAGTGACCATTCAGTCAAATGGTGTATTTTTCATAAACACTAAGAGATAAGAATGTACCAAAAATCGGGTTGAATTTTGAAAACCCTTCATTGGCTATTGATATATTACCTGTTTTTCTAAATTACTTCAAAATGTTGTCGTCGATAACACGACCGTTATCAAGACAGATGAAGACTAACTGAGAAGTCCAACACAATCCAAAGAATACTGGGGGAAACACTTTACATTCTGAGTTCACCATCTTTTATTTTTTCCGTTGGCTTACCTTATCTAGTGCAAAGCGTTCAGCACATTGAAGCGAAGAAATTGTCAGTTTGTAGGCAAATGTCACTTTCGTTGAGATTTTCATTCAACTTACATTTTTCACCATACAGTAGTTCACGCAACCATTTTAAGACACTTAGTATCTAATACCAGAATTCGTTACCAATCCATATTTCCACAAAAGCCGCGGGTTGTATTGTGGTATTGCATATTACCAATAAAGCTTGCTGTAACTGGTCAAATTCAAAAGTTTTCTCTCTATTCTTGTGAATTTGCATGATATGATACAAACGTGATGTGTACACACATTGATTATCTCATACGAACGAAAGTATATAGAATATTGGCTGATTTAGATTGGTGTAATTTGAACATCAGTCACAACTGATCGCAGCTGACTCATTCAGATAAGCCTTTAGATCGGTTTTTTCGATCGACGACAGTGGACATAACCTTTGGTTTCATTAGAACCCCTCACCTGCGCAAATCCTTGATCATACTAGAATTTGTACCCTGGTCCTCGCGACTGCCAGACCAACGTGGTAATCACAACGTCAATAGCTTGACTGCAGGCATGACTGAATGGTCATATCCAATCCCAAAACTTTGCGTGGTTATCAGCATGCCTAATTATTTCCAAAGGCAGTCATTCTTTCTGTGACTGATGGACTCTAGCAAGTGTAAAGCTTCACTTCAGTGCTTGCTGTCGAAAAGATCCAGTCAAAGGTCCTATCTGATTACAAAATGTGACATGAGTGGTTTCCATTTCGTAGCGAACTAAATTTCAAAATGCCAATCAATAATAAAAACACTGCTGATTTAATTTAACGGGGTCAGTCGCCTTCAACTAATCGAGGAACCTTGAGCACAGTGTGGTCGTTTGCAACGAGCAGCGCGGCCATACTTAATCTTCCTGCGAAAGGATTTTTTAAGTTGAACATTTAAATGATTTGGGGATATTTAGTCCAGAAAGTTATGAAAACAATACTTGTATAGTATACTCGATGAATATTGTAGGCTTTTAATATTGTATGACATATCAATGTATATACATATGTGTATATAAACAAAGATCACACTGCTTAACACTACAAACACAACACCTTCGGAAGAGATATCCTAAAAAGTTACGAAACAGGAAAGTCTTTAAAAATCTTGATTGAAAAAGTGCCAAAAACTGGAGGCTTTGGAGTTGCTACCCTCCATAGGTTAAGTGACCTGGGATATAAGTGATTTTTTGAATAATCACAGAAAAGATGTGCTCAGATTAAACAGGTCAGTAATAATCCTCCCGATCACAGACTTGCATAGTGGCTAAAGGAACTTAGTAAGTCCTAAATCTCAGCAATTATGTATTTCACCTGAAGAATATATTTTGGTCCTTAACCTATCACGTGACTTCTTCGGAACGCTGTTTCCAGGGTTCACATGGAACGTGGCACATACAAGAGCTTGGTTATGGAGTCGGTTTCTGAAATGCTTTCATCTACTGGCCAAAAATACAATGCATGCTGTTTGCTAAATTTGGTACCATTCATCAAACAAACTTTATCTTATTCAAACTGGTGCAGATGCATGTCAATAGGCATTGGTGTTACTCTTTAGAAGGTTCAACACCACGTAGTTATTCATGTAATTGAAATCAAACACATGATAAAAGATGTTGCGATACTACTATCAAAAAAAGTTGAAAGTAAATACAAATAAATCTTAGATTTTAAGAATTCACGAGAAAATGCAATCAACTCAGTAGATCAGGGCGAATTTTGACAACAAGTGAACAGTATAATAAAAGTAGACAGTTTTGTTGGAGGCAGTTCGAAGTAATAAAAACGCAGGCCAAGCGGTCATACGCAGCTTGAGGTGGCTGGTATGAGCCGATGAATTGAAATTATGGTGTGCTTATTAATAGGGAGAAAGTGGGGCAGATGAACGGAGAGGCAAACACATACAGCAACTGAGCTATTTTTCGCAGTTCTGGGTCAGTTCCACATGTGGTTCATAAAGGTGACTGGGGTATTTGATCACGAGATAAGGAGCAGTCGGAGTCAAAATCTGTCACTATAACTCACCCTCTGATAGGTTTTCTGGTTAAGCTTGACTTTCGACATTGTTTTAACAACTTTATCTACAACTTTTGCATTCCACAGCTGTCATTTTCCTTTGAGATTGATAGCTGACAACTTACGCCATCTCCTATACTCATCTCAATCACTAGAGCCATTCGACTACTGAGCGTAAGTTTTATTGTCTGTGAAATGTTACACGACCTTTCAGAGAAATTCTTTCATATAACACTTTTCCTTGTACATTTTGTAACCCTGTCCAATGCAAACTTTTGTGTCAAGTCCATACCCTTCATTAGTGTTATCACGAATGCTCGCTGTATGATGATCATATCCGATCTAACTGGAACGTATTTTGAGTCCGCCCGATATCGACTGTTTTACTGCAATACATTTCTGAAAGTATAGACGCTACTACAAAATCATATCGTCATTTCATATTCTAATGATATTCCAGCTTGTAACAATTGAAGAGCTGTCATGTTATTCAGAAGAAAACATTTTATTAGAAAAATGCACGTTGAATTTTGCTTGAATTGGTTCTGAAGAAAATACAGTCTCCACAAATAGCCCAGGCATTCTAGATTCCACAACTATATTTTGTTCCTGACTTTGCACTTCAACATATTGATTAGATATACTTTCGACGAGAGATTGTGATAGATTGCAACACGAACTCCTTTCTGACCATTTTGAATCACCTATCAAACTATCAAACAATAAATCTTAGTGTTACTGTATACTGGGTCGACTATGATGTCTCAGGATTTTTTATGGTAACGGGATTCGCATTACTAGCTTGCAAGTCCAAAACCTTAAATGACGGATTGAATTCCCACTCCAGTGTTAGCTGTTACAAAAAATGACAGTCCGTTGCCAAGTTTTTTAGACGGAAAGCAACATAACATGTTCCATGGTTTCGGTATGAGTCCATGTCCTGCTCACTATTCAGTATGACTAGTTCCTTCATTTTAACTGTTAAATATGCTTCCTATGATAATAACAGACACCTATAGTCACTGATTCAGCGGAAGAACAAATCCTCCTTTCGAAGATCATGTCAGTAGTATATTCGCGCGAAATATCCACCAAATTGAATTTTTTGCAACTAAATTGAACGGAGTATTACTGGATATTTCAAAAGATACTTTTCAATAATTAATAAACGATGATGAGCCTGATGTTGATTTGATGCCAAGTTTTCCAAGTTATTTTCCGTCAGAGATTCATTGGGTACAAACGTTGAATCACATGTAGAAACAATTCCTGACAAATTGCAATCCAACCGTACTGGTTCTTGACTGTTTCACTTGTAAGAGGACTCCATGTCCCATTTGCTTCTCTTTTGCACAGTATCATTCAGTATTCACAAATAGCTCGCAACTGCATCTACAGTACTCTATAGTAGTTTGACAATTATTCTTGTGTCCGGCTAGATCAGTTGGAACAATAAAGTATACCTGTTTTTCAAATAAGTCGTTTTATCATCTCACGGATAAACGTGACTAGAAGAAATGCGAACTAACAGCGTGGCCATTTACGACTTGGCAACATAAAAACATTCACTTCCAAATAACTGGCCGGCAGTCTGCTTACTGCACTGTGACAAGGTGGTGACGTACATCTCGTTCTCAATCATCAAACCGGTTGCTAGTTAATATTGTGTGTTTATTTCCTGTAAAGGATATTCACTTAAAATATGACCTCCTACTTTTCGTGTGATTGGCCTGCTTTTTCCGAAAAGTCATTTCTGTTGGCATGGTAAGTTGAAAGATATTGCTGAAAGCCGGAGATGACTTCATACTTTTTACGTGGGGCTTATATCGGCCCATATTGTAGATAACCGACGTGAAAGTTAGACACGACTTCCAGCTGAACGTGAACCACATTTAATCGCAGCTTTTGGATTCAGATAGATTTTCTATTGTAATTGAATGCAAAGGATGCGATCAACTATGAGTAATGTTTAACTGGACATCAGCCAAATCCTGACTACTCAGTAGTAGTCTAAAATATCGCTCAGCATGTTTGATAAAATCGGATACTTCGACTTGTCTTGGAACTCCTAATCACGGGGTTATCGACTAGAATTAACAGGCCAGTTGCTATGTCTATTCTCGGGACGATCGGACAGTCTGGACACTACTCACAAACGAATATGACATTTGATGACACAGTCGTGTCTAATGTGCGGTCGATGGCATACTGGTCAACACGGTTACCTCATGAAAGTGTGGCCGGAGTTCCAGTCCCGGCCGTGGCAAGGATATGCACAACTGATGAGTTCTAAAGCGGAACTCAAGTTCAATGTTGGTTTTCGAAAGATACAAACTGGAATGTCTATGGAAATGCGAAGGCTACGAACAAGTGTGAGTGACGTTAAACTAGTAATTAACCAAGCCCTTCAATGTCCATCAACAATCGAATAATATAACTAAATTTCCTATCCCTAACCATGACCAATCGCACAGAAATGATGTGCGCACCAAAACTATGAAATATCTCATTAAAAAGTGAGAAATCGGTATTTAAAAAGCGAAAATCTGTCGTTTTTTTAAAAAATCTGTTGCCGTCACGCTATTTTTTAATCAAACGATCTCCTTCAATTTGCACTAAGTGGGTTGAAAATCATATTATCAAAGCGTAAATTTGTTAAAAGCAGATTTATACGTGAGTAGAAAAGTAAACATTTCGAGTCATGGGATTCTTGGACTAACAGAGAAAAATGAAAAACGTAAGACACATGGAATCCTGTCTCTCCGTGTTAACTAGACATGCGTTAACATTGTTATTTGGACCTTTACAAATGTCTTCTGAGTTGGGTTATTTTGGACTGCAAAGTCGAGCTGTGTATTATAGAAGGAATGAACTTCGGGTGGGGGAAAAGCTCTACATATGTTATTACCCATGTGGTTAAACCCCATTTGACGAAGGAACGACTAGGGATGTAGAAACGTGAGTACTACAGTATACGGTGTCTTGTACAAGATTAATTTAATCGCTTCTCTTCAGTTACTGCACAGAAAATGGGACGAGTTATTTATAGTAGGCGAACATGAAAAACGAAGACAAAGACAGTAGCTTTGTTGATGACTGATCATTGACGTTCTAGACGCAGTAGCATGATGTCATTGTTATTAACGTTGATATTGATGTGGAACTCTCAATAATACAGAGTAAATGGTAAAAGTCCGCTATCATAGTGGTTTGGATGTTGAAAACTAAGGAGGCGAGTGTCAAGCTGAACTCTCAGATTAGTTTGACTAAGCAAATGCGGAAAAGAGTGAAGGAAGGCGCATTGAAAAAAAGCAAGTTGCCAAGGTAAAGCAAGGTAGTGCAAACAAATCATAGGGTTGGTCCGGCGAATTACTGCAGCCTCTGCAAATTGCATACTGTATCACTAATTTGAACGGCACATTGTTTAGGAGGTCGTGGTGACATCCGCTTCTTGTTCCCTTTCCTTCACATGTATAGTAGTGGCATTACGCAAAATCTCGTTTATTGAATCAATTGGTTATCCAGAGTTGTGACCATTGGTGCGTGTTACCAGTTACATTGACGTATGGCCAACATATCTCTTTCTGCTGGCCCAGTTAAACTTGTAGATCACTTTAGAATTGTTGACCAAGGTTATTGGGTCCTTTCTTGACGACATTGGCATCAGGGCGTTGTACGTTTGATTGACGACTGACGTTTCTGCATCTGAAGAAGCCAGAAATATCTTTTGAGAAAGGTAAAGCGAGGTAGGCGCGTTTTCACGGTGCGATTGCGACAGGATGTTTTGCATCTACCGGCTTAGAATATTTATAGTAACTATTATTCAACAGTTGGTCGTTTTATTTTCACCTATCAGAATAGAGATCTGAAAATTTTGTAGACCAAAGTTTAATCTATTTTCCCAGATGTAGGCAATTCTTTGATAATTGTCTATGGCTACCATACGTTTTCTTTAGGAGCTTCTGAAACCCGAGACTGCTTGGCAGTCCGTCTGCAGGTGCCCTCAACGGCAGCCAGGCCATTTTCTAGACATGGATATTGTGAACCTGCACTAGAGTTTCAATTTATTGGTTCGGATTAGAACTGTATATCTTCGGAATGCAATGGGGTGAAATGATTTGATGAATATTTTTAAGAGAACAAGTCTTGCCCGTGTTCTGTTTTATTTAATCCAACACTTTTGTCTGCAGATCATTTTCCTGCCAGGTAGCTCATACTTATGCTCAATTAGATGACAATCAGCACAAGTTTTAAGAAGAAACACATGACTTTAGGCCTAGTTGTATCAGCTGGTAAACATTGATGTATGCATCACCGATTAGAGGACACTGAATCAGCTTCGATATGGAGTTACATTATTTGGATCATGCAAAGCTCGGCATCTGTGTGTACTATTTACAAACAGCAGCCCTGGTGGTTTGACGAAGGTTGGTAGGTCAAATTAAACCGAGAACAGTTATGAGCTCAAAGTGTACTCTTAAGGAACACCACTGTTGATTGATGAAGGGTTATTGAGATTTACGTGTTGTCCGCCTAGAGCTAAGTAATTTTAAATTTACTAAGTTGATGGTCTGTCTTCAGTGTTTTACCTAAAACTCGCATGCAATCACTGAGCTTGAGACAAACTTGTGCTTATGATGAAACTCATACAGTCCAATTTGAATCTCCTCTGTACTGAGGGTACCACTAACCAATTCCCCGATTACTTTAGAGACCATTGAAACCAAGACTGTTTATCAACTGTTTATTGATTCATCTTAGTATCCAACTTTGGAGTTCGAAATGATTGATTTGGCTAATCCAGTTACATATATTTCCAGGGTGACCAGGGATAACATACAGTTCGGACAACTGATGTGGCAGAAACTCTACTCAGTCGTATATTAGTTGTAACGCTATGTGATAAACATGAAGCGAATGCCCTTCTACTATCTCAAAAGTCGTTCCATATAGTATGCCATATACATACACACACTGTCTATCCAAAGTGTTAGCTGCCCCTTGCGTATGTCAGTGTACCTGAACTCTGTGTGTGCATTATTGAATAGATTAGGTACTGGTTTCAACTAGTGAAAATACTCACTTCATATATACATATACAGCAAGAAATGTTTGGTGCACAAAAAGGTCGGAACTCCACTACAGTCCTAGTTCATCGGGTGGATACCTTGTTTTTCTCATATGGTACAGCTAGCTCCATTTCGCACATCCTTTCCCCCTCTGCAAGAAACGTGTCACATCATGCACGGGCCTGCATCAGCCTAATCTCGCTGTAACCCATTACCATACTTTTGATATATATTCTGAAAACTACCATAACTTTCTTATTCACACATAATTGGCAGAGAACCACTCTTAAAACGAAACATGCGGTCCAAGTTTTGGTCTTGTTAGAATTCACCCGTGGAACTTAGTAATGTCACGGCCCAACTTTGAAGTGTACCTCACTAGTCCATAAGGCAACCGTTTTGGCCATTGTGCCATTGACCTCAAGTTAAGCACGACTAAATTGTCTTCTGAAAACATTCAGAAACATTCGCACACGAGTAGACAAAATACCCGTTGATAGACTTAATAATTTCCCTGATTTCAATTTGATATGAATTCCGAGTTGTGTAACAGTCTCCGGTGACGTAGCACATAGCAGAAATGACTGCTCTTTTCACAACCCGCATTCTCAACTGTTGTTGACCGTACACACCCTGAGAATCTCTGTTCAATATCAACTCGTGGTACATCCGTAGTTGCCTTTTGAAATTTGCTTTCCTGATGCTTCAGACATTCTCAGTTGGATTCTACATTGGTGAATAGGGTGTTAGTCGTGACAGTTGTCCCCTATTATATAACTCTTCAACGAACACACTTTCCAGATCAGTGTGACACGATGCGTTGTCGCATATCAGCATAATGTCTGACATGGGTGTACTGACCTTCATCTGATCTAGCAGGGTTTGCAGCCAGCCCTTGCAATCGCTGTTATGGTATGCTTCTTCCATAATCGTATTGCTTACTATCGAGCTTGATATCATGGCTCCAGTCAAATGAAGATTACGGTCTTGGCTATTTGTTACGGAGACGTATGCCCTCGTTCCTTTTATTGAACGTCTCACTGACCTCGCACAAAACAAGTTGAAGTTCGTCTCATCTATCCAGCATATAGTCTTTGAACATATAGTCTTTGAACTCCATCAGTCGGTATGCAAACAGTAGCCGTAACTGCAGATTCTCATTTGAGTTCATGCCGAAGGGAATTTGACACAGACTCTTGACAATTACGCACCGGCCATCCAAGTATTGACTAGTTGTTATGGTCGATAATTATTTCTCAAACCCGCGCAATCTCAGAAACTGCAGTGTAATCGTTAGGTATAAGGAAATCCATTCCAGCTACATATCGATCTCTGATTCCGTCAGTCTTGCTTCTACGTCTTCTACTAGACTGAGCTTCATAACTGGTGCGATCCACATGGAGCCACATGAAGTGATATTACACTTGACTCCGCTTAGAAGGGCAATCGTGCGCCAGTCACTATCCCTTTTGAATGCTTCGATAATACGTCTGCGGGTTTCCAGACTGATGCACCAGCTATCTGTGCAAGAGAACTATTGAAAATGTTTTCCCAAACTGGTTCACTGTCACATTACAACTCGAAGTCTACCACGACCCAAAGCCCACTCCTACTGGACATGAGGTCCACAGATACTCCAAATCACTTGCAACCCTTTACCAGTCAGAGGAATCAATACTGCCTGCAGTTTGATGACTTGATAAGAACAGGATCAGATGGTCTGTGCTCCATTTTGACCGCTAACCCCGTCTGCATTAAGCAAAGCCTTTCACCTCCCTCGACTAACCCGTACCACTTTCTCAAACAAAGTAGCCAATGCGAATTGCTCTAATTAAGATTGGTTATCATTTCCGGTTAGTTGGGCCAATCGCGTTCTTGTCGTCACGTCCAAGATTCTAATGTAGAAATTTTAATGCATCAAAGTGAATTGCTTGAGCACTTAAAGGAAAATCCTGTGCCTGAGAAGGAAACAGATATGTAAAGAGGTATAGCCGTACATCAGGCCGATCCGATCGCACTTCATCGGGTCGTTGTTGCCTGTCGGTCAGTTGTGCTTGCAATCGTCGTACTTTTGGACGCTCGACCGGTTACCGCGGTCAGCCGTTGTACTTTAACCCTGTGAAAACAGAAAAAACTTTAGTTTGTTTCTTGTACTTGATCATACTGTTTATATGAATAACTCCATGTCTCCAGCAAGTTGATTTATTCTGATATTCAGTATCGTTAATTACACTTGCATCATTCAACGTTCGCCGGAAGAACAGACACATGGTCTTGACAAAGATATGCACCACTGTAAAGATTCAACAAGAAAAGGACTTGAACGGAGTATCTGAGCGTGAAAACGGTGTAAAGATGTGAACAGTTTTCATCACGCATAGTTTTTGAATATAGTTACTTTGCTTCACTCCTTGGAGTGTGACTTCCGTTCAGTGAGTGGTTGTTTTATTGGTCGAGGTCATCCACTAATTGGATGAATTAGAGGAACAGCTAAAGGTTTTAGTCCATGTTCCCAATAGTAGAAGGTGGTTGGCAAAAGAATGTAATGTTTGCTTACTCATAACTGATGTTACAGACGTGGTGGCCTGATCCTGCCGTGTTTATTTGTGACGTTGTTTATAATCGACAGACACACTAACTTTCGCTCGGCGCGGCGGTCTGCAAGGAAACTGGACAAATGGGGAAATGATTATCACTGCAGTCAAAACAGAAACGCCTGGCTCCAAGAAACAGTCGCACTATTTGAACTGGTCTGCATCATGGCCTCTATTACACTCAATGATTTCAGCACAGTGAAACAACTGCTAGACCGATCATGTGCCGCCGCATTCCAAACAGTTTGAAGCTTGTTACGGCAGCAGAAGCGTAGGTCAACATCCCACAGAATACAGTTAAAATGTATGTCGAATCTAACAAGCTGTTTTTCGTAACTTTTAAAAGAATTCCATCTCATACTGATCAGTAGTAGGAGACTTTGATTTTCATGTAGATTAAACATCACCCACAATTGATCGCAGCTGTCGCATTCCCATAGACTTTCCAATCGGCCCCTTTTGAATAGAAGCACTGGACTCGAGTTTTGCTCTCATCAGAGCTCGTCAGTAGTGCATATCATCGCCACTGCCGGGACTTGAACCACGGACATGCTGTTCATGAGGCAACCGTGTTTACCACTGCGCCATTGACCT